>JARFXV010002616.1:0-43191 GCA_031761425.1 Cosmopolites sordidus | reverse complement strand
ATATATATTATATATATTATATATATAGCTATATATATATATATATATATATATATATATATATATATATATTATATATATATATATATATATATATATATATATATATATATATATATATATATATATATATAATATATATATATATATATATTTATATATATATATATATATATATATATATATATATATATATATATATAATATATATATATATATATATATATATATATATATATATATATATATATATATATATATATATATATATATATATATATATATATATATATATATATATATATATATATATATATATATATATATATATATATATATATATATATATATATATATATATATATTATATATATATATATATATATATATATATATATATATATATATATATATATATATATATATATATATATATATATATATATATATATATATATATATATATATATATATATATATATATATATATATATATATATATATATATATATATATATATATATATATATATATATATATATATTAATATATATATATATATATATATATATATATATATATATATATATATATATATATATATATATGCATATATATAAATATATATATACCAGGTGTGTCCCACTAAGGATGGATCGCGGCCGTTTCTTGAAAACTATTTATCCCACAGCTTTGGCGAAAAAATATTATACTAAAACTGACCGTGAGAAATTCACCAAAAATATTTTTAAGCTTCTAAAACGACCGCAAGAGGGCGTGACGAGCTAAACATTTCTAAAAATCATTTTTTTGTTTATTTTCAAGTGTTAACCGAGTAAGAAAAATTCTCAGTTATAATTAGCAAACTGTCTCCTACAACTTTGTTTTATGACATTTTGTCGTAACTTAGCGAATAAAGATTTTCTGAAAAAAATTAGTTATTATTTCACTACTACCTGCATTAAGTTAAAACAATATTAACCTAATGTTTGCCTTCCTTCACACTTTACGAAAAATTGAAATATCTCATGACATGTCAGAGATATCGATTTCGGGTTTTCACTGGATGATTCCTCTTTAAATTACCTTTCTAGCCATGTAATAAAAGCTGTACCATATTAAGATCAATTTTTAACTTAATATTACGGTAAAAATTAAAACTAACTGATTTTTTCAGAAAAATCGAAATATCTCTTGACATGTCAGAGATATCGATTTCGGGTTTTCACTGGATGATTCCTCTTTAAATTACCTTTCTAACCATGTAATAAAAGCTGTACCATTCTATTTGAAAAAACTGAACAAAACTTCAAAAAAGCTATTGTTGAATGTAACGCCACCTCGCGGTTTCATTTATAAACTAAATAATGTATCTCCCAGATTATGTGATTGTCCCAGCAATTTCCTTTTAAATGAATCTAAATTGAGGAAAATCGGTTTAGGCAAACGGACATTAGACGACTTTTTATCTAAATAGGTAACCCCCCCCCCACACTGCTTTATTCGCGAAGTGATGACAAAATGTCATAAAACAAAGTTGTAGGAGACAGTTTGCTAATTATAAATGAGAATTTTTCTTACTCGGTTAACACTTGAAAATACACAAAAAAAAGATTTTTAAAAATGTTTATCTCGTCACGCCCTCTTGCGGTCGTTTTAGAAGCTTAAAAATATTTTTGGTGTCTTAATTATTCACACACTATTACATACATATGTACATATTTTTCATTTTTATGATTTCAACAGTAATCCCAGAAAATCCCTCGCCAACCGCGATTTTGCCGCGGCCCTCTATCCGGAACGGAACCCTCGCGTTTGACGAGAGATTACTGTGCTTCAAATTTTGTAACCACATTACCTGCATCCAAAAATCTTTGAGAAATTTTCATAAATGTTTCTGGATATTATTGCCCGTATATATGCTTAGACCATTCGGAATTTTGGAAAGGTTCTCCATAAATACGAAGCATATTGTTATTGGCTGAGGTATAATGTGATTCTTTTCTTTACACCCTGTATATTACCTCTTTCAAATGTACTTTTCCTTACACCCTGTATATTAGGATTATTATCACGTTAGCTGTGGCGTCAAAGGCGTCAGCCTGACGATACGGCAGTTCGATTCGCGTACTAGGCAAAAAAGTTTTTCTAAAATTGTTGTGAATGTTTCTAGGTAAGAGTGTAAAATCTGACAAGGAATCACCCCTCAGTCATGCCAGTTCGAGGCTGGGTAAGGCCAGATGCTTTCTGAGAGGTTTCCTACGTTGGTCACTCGCCAGTCTGTAGACTTCTCGAGATACTTGCGGTTAAATACAAAACCAAGAACTGATAGTCCGACGGGGGTGCTGACTGGAGTTCTCGGTAGCTGTCGACCGTGGTTCGGAACCCACGTTAAGCTGTAGGTCCAGTCGCTAAATAGCCTTTTCAGTTGCTGATGCGCCTCTAACCCCAAAACTTTACTTTTTTTTATAAATTATGAATGAAATTAGTAATATAGATTTTATTTAAGATTTTTATTTTTTTTTTCAGGTAAGACTTTTCAAAATGATGAATCCGTTAATTTAAGGAAATGGTAAGTTCGTGATTGAATCATGGTTTATATAATATCGACGTTAGAATGACATAATATTTTGCAATAAGTCAAATGGAGTAGAGAAAATTCTTAGGGTTTTTTTATGCGTTAGGGGATCCTGTCTCCCGCAGTGTTAACGACTTTCCCCCATAATTTTATTACCCTACGCCCCATTTCCTTTTCCGGCTCTCTACAGGGCGTCTTAAAGAAAAAAAAACTTTCTCTTATTAGTTATTTAAATTAATGGCAGAAAATGCGTACAATTTCCTGGGACTTTAAAATCAGGAAAATATTTATGCAAACTGCACTGAAAATCCGAACTGTTTAGTCTAAATCCTAAGCGAAACTTTGCTGCGCAGCAAACCGGTTTATTTTGGGATTTTAGCGATCGCCGCTTTGTTTATTTTTATTCTTTTTTTTTAGTTAGGACGATGAATGAGAAAAATGCTCATATGATATTTTTTCGATTTTTTCTTGTTTGCATGTGCACGGTTATATTATGATTTTTGCATTTATTTTTGAAAGGTGAATATTTAGAAAGGAAAATGTTTCATTTGTAGTATTTTCAATACAAATCCGATTTTTAACATGTTAGTTTTGATATAATGATATTTATAACGTTTTTCAGTGAGAAAAAAAAGGAAAAAAAAGTGTGGTCATGCGGGTGTGAGCTAAATGACTTAGTTTTGTCGGTGCAGTTGAGCGGGGTAGCATTTCTTGTCGACATTTTTGTTCTCCAGCATTTCCCAGTTCATGACACCCTCCTAGTTCCACCAAACGCAGATCATGTTCTTAATTCCAGGCCTTGGTATGTCTAACGCGGCCACCAACTCCTTCCTTTGCTTCATATTGACGTAGAAATGCTATTTCTCATCTCCCGTGATGGTTTTATACAAGAATTGTTGCTTATAGATGCGTGTTGCTCGGTGTTGAGCAAGAGTTTAAGCAGCTTTGTTGCGACTCCTTTTCTTGCTGTCCTTAGTTAGTTTGTGTCGCACACAAGCTCCTAGTTTTTGAGTAAATCCTTTAGATTGAGGATGTCGGGAGATTGTTGCAAGGCTGTAGTCTATCTTCCCAGCCAATTCTCGATATATTTAACGGTCTTCCTCTTTCAAAAGCGTTTTAAGATGATCCTCCTCCAGGTCCAGGTTGAAGTTGCCATTTTTGTATAGTATCATCTTCATATATAGTACAAATGTTTTGATTTGCTTCTGTGGCTTTTTGACCACGACGAAAGTCATAGAAAATAGTTTTGTAGAGTAAAAAAAGGGCTTTTGAATGCATATATACACTTGGCTAAAAGGAAAAAAATTGAGAAGAAAAACAATTTTTTTAAACTGAGGGAACTTATGAAATAAACCATTATATAGTTTTTTAAAATGACAAAAATTTTTTTAATAGTTTGTAATTTGCACTATCTGTGATATTATTATTATTATCATTATCATCATTTCTTTATCTAAGCCTAGGCTCGTCAGGGTGGCAATGCTAAGATCGGAAAGCAATTCAGCTCCTCCCATCTAGCTGAAGATCTTATGCACTATGTAGCACGTTTGAAAAAGCACCGCACATTGCCCTACTGTGGCAATCGATTTTGAGATTCAAAGACTGTTGAGGTTCCTTGAAAATAACTTGCTTGTCAGACCTTCGACGATATAACAAAATGCAGCTCCTCAACTTTATGTAGGTTCCATTGGTTCTTTAGGTCATATGCCAAATTGTCATATTTTGTGGTTTGGTTTGATCTTTCTGATGTGAGAAAGAACCACTGCGATATCAATGATAAACTCTTTCTTCTTGTTTTACTTTCAAACACAATATCTGGCCTATTGAAATCAACCGTTCGATCAATTGTGATTGATCTGTCCCAGTTAAGAATAGTATCAGATGATTTCAGTACCGGAGAAGACGTGCACTTATTGTATGGTGCCGATGTTTTTTTTTACCCAGTCAGGTGTTCGCTCTCCGACAAGCGAACATGCGCTGACAGAGCAATTGGTGTTCGTGTTCATTCTGCTATATGACAGCTCCTTGCAACCAGGTTAGCTATCATAAGATCGGGAATCGTAAGTTCTAAACAGACGCAGCGACCCCAGGATGACAGGTTTCTGCACTGCCGCAGCCAATGTTTCAATAGATGTACGGCAAGATGGAATTTTTCGCAATTGAGCGAGCACAGTATCTCACATTCCTATGCGCGGTGTACTCTGGATAGAGTTGCTTGAGTTCGTAAAGGAGATCCTGATACTTGAGTCGGTTTTGTTCCCCCTTGATAGTAATATTTGTTTCCGCTTGCGAAGAAAACTGAATAACAAACATTACTCTCGGGTTTTTATCAAGGAGGACAATATCAGGTTTGTTAGCCTGTATTTATCTAATCGTCGAGAACGAGAATTTCCAGTAAATCTGACAACTCCTATTCTGAATAACAGACTCTGGGATAAAGTGCAGTACTGGTGTCTGGCCTATTTTATACGACTATATTAGATGAAAGTACAATACTCGCCGAGCAGCATTATGACGATGGACATATGCGGAGATTGCATAGGCACTACCACAACCTCTCCCCGATAGACTAATGTGTTATTACACTATCCCGACAGGCCAGTATAAATTCTTCCGTCTCTGACTTAAGGCCGGCTGACTGAAGAAAAGCAAAGGTGAGCCTCTTCGACAATCCCTGATTTTTTACATTTTTGTAAAAAACTCCATGCAGAGGGTTACTAGTATGTTTCTACAATAATAAACTCGACTCTGCAGCTTTTATTTGGACTGTTCCGCGACTTGATTGCAAATCAGCAAACTGATTGATTACATCTCTGTTTCTGTGCCATAAATCGATATGAAAACCTATTTCATGGACGGCTCTTTTTGCTGCTTTAAACAAAAATGCGCCCACTTCCGCTCTTTCATGTTCGTCAACGAGTCTAAGTAATGGGTCTGATGTTTTATTGACAGAACAAGCTAAATTCAGAACAATCCGGTTATGCATAAACTCAAGACTCAAGAGGCCCCTACCTCCGTGACACCGTGGTAGGTATATCCGAGGAATAGATGATTTTGGATGCAAACTGCGCTTCATATTTAACATCTTTCGGGAATGCCTGTCCAGCTGCTTTAACTCATCCACTCTCTACCTTGCAACTTCAAAAGCATATAACAGTATAGGTATGGCAAGCAGATTAGGGGCCAATATTTTATTCCTGCCGGATAGTTAAGAGGATCAAATCTGTCTCAATAATTTCCTATATTTGTCCCGGAGTACCTGCTTTGCCTGAGTTTCGTCGTGTAGATGACGTTGGTGAATTCCCAAATAGGCAGTAGTCTCTCCAATCTCCAGATGGTGAAACATACTGCCATCCATTAACATCATATCCCCAGAGACCCCCTCCGCTCGTCCTCATTTTAAATGGACTACGGCGCATTTCCTCATCCCAAAGGCCATACCGATATCCCGTGAATACTCCTGGATCATTTGCAATGCTAAATGTAAGGCAGCATAAAGTCGTCCATATAAAAACGTTGAGTAACGTTATGTATTCGATGATTAAGGGGGCCAAATTATACCCTCGTAGCTTACGAAGACGAACGGATAAGAGCAAAAGCGTGATAGAGAAGAGGAGGGGACTAGTGTGATTGATTTATCTCAGTAGAGAATTGAATCAGATGATTACGGTACGAGAGAAGGTGAGTACTACTAATATGGAGCAGGTGCGTTATCTAATAGCGAGTAGTTTAACGTAATTTTCTGATGTATAATTTTCGGTAGCTGATTATAAGCATTAGGGCCAAGAACTGCCCAACCACCGATAAGGTGTTCAATCGTTTCCCCTACTGTACCGCACTTGCTGCATCGGTCGACAACATCCATGTGCAGTATATGCCTTTCATAGTTCTGTGTTCTTACTACCTTATCTTGTATAGATGTCGCAAAACAGTCTGTTTCTGGGTACAACAGCCCATCGATCAGCCATTTCAGAGAAAATGGTTCATCAATGGTATCATCCTCGAGTGGCTTTGGATACCGTCCATGCAGTGTCTATTGTGAGTGTATCCCTAAGTGTTGTTCTACCAACAACACGGTTCACTTTATCCTAGGTAAAACGGGGTGAAACTCTGGTCCTCCTTAGGAACCAACTTTATTATCGGGCTGCTTGAATTAATGAAGCGCTCTCTCATCTTACTCTCCTGGTTCAGACAAAGATTCTTTATTTTCACGAGACCACTGCCTCCCAACTTTCTCGGAATGTATAATCGCTTTATAGATGAATTTGGATGCAGACATCGGAATTTTGTCAATATTCGATGTGTTGATCTATCCAGTCCATCAAGGTCTATTTCTGACCATTTAACAATAGTAAAAGAATAGAGCAGAGTTGGCACTGCCCATCCGTTAATCGCTCTAACGAGTTTTCCACTGTTTAGTTTGGTATTTAAAAATATTGTAAGCCTCTTTCGGTACATAGTCCTTCTTTAACTGCTACGGTCAAATTTCTCGCTTTGAGGTATACCTAAATATTTGTTGGATTCTTCTGGTGCTAGTTGTTGTATGTTACAGTGTGTTGAATGTTGACTATTGAAGATTCCTTTCTGAATGCTAATGGTATAACATTTGTCAAGTCCGAATAACATTTTGATATCCCTACTAAATTCTTCGACCATTTTTATTAAGGAGTTGTCGATTTTTTCGCAAAATCTGAGGGTGTATTTCCATAGCAAATTAAATTACCTTAATAATCATAGTATTGGCCATCCTTAGCTGTTATTTTGGCCATCTTTCTTCCAAGGAATGCATTCCGCGCCAAAAGAATGTTTGGTTTTTTGATGCTAACCATTCATCAAGCCAAATTTTCACTTGTTGTTGTCGGTATCGATCGATAGTATTTGTTTCACCAGATTTCGGCAGTTCGTAATACACAGCTCCTCTATTATGCCAACAAATACACAGCAAAGCCTTCTTTCCATGTATATTGCACACTGATTGTGATGATGAAGACTGGCCGGGGTCTACCAATGATTTTTTGCGCTTTGGGTTGTCAAAATAGATCCACTTTTCATGGCCTGTCGATGCAAAAAAGCTTTTATTTTTTGTCTGGCAAGCAAAATTTCACAAGTGGTTTTTCATCTTTCAATATCAATTTCCTTCAATTCATATGGAACCCATGTTCCTTCTTTCTGGAGTGTTCCCAATGCGTGTAAACGTCCGGAAATGATGGATTGGGCAACATTCAATACTTCTGCCAATTGTTTCAACGTATTGAGTTGAGTCTTTTTTATTCATTGAGCAACAAGTTGAGTTTCCATTCGAAAATACTTGCAAATCTGCATCTTCAAACTTTTTCGGCTGTCCTGGATGTTTGTTTTTTATATGAAAATCACCACTTTTAAAGCTTTTAAATCATCGTTCACAAGTTTTTTGGGTTAGAACATGTTCACCATAAGCTTCCACCAACAATAAGCAGCCGGTTTTGTTAAATGAAAGCTTATAGCTCGTACAAAATTAAAACCGTTGCACGTCATTAAGCACGTGATCAACATTTCGGCTGCCCTGTTGCCATATTCCGATTAAACATCATAATCTTACTTTAGTGAATCATTTTTACAATTTAACTTTAATAACAATGTAAAAAATGAACTCTAAATTAAATGCAAATTACAAAGTAACTAACGAAATTATAATAAATTGTTGAAAGTCTTGCAAGTGTCGTCCATTTAGTACGTTTAGATAGATTCAGCATATGTAAAATGCTTCCTTCAAAAACCATGGGCATTTTTTAATATTTGAATGATTATTAAAATAAAAATTATAATCACCAATGACATTTATTGATATATAATATGCATAAAGTATAAAATAGAAAAAACAGTGAAATATCTGCATGCACTTATATTTTCATTAATATAATCATTTATTTTCAATCAAGTATATGTTCTCTGTTATACCATTTCATTTTCTGTACGCTTGATTCTTTTTTTTCTTGATCAAAGCCATTTTTCTTTCCTTCATATAACCTCTCAAAAATCTATACATTTTAGGGCAACATTGGGAAGCTTCATAAGCCCTCGTCTTGTATCATCTTTTTTCCATTTAAAACCTACTTTCAGTATGTTGCACAATGACATACAGTATCCATTAAACAGTTGTTCCTCATTTAATTGCTCATGTAAGGAATTGAAAGTGAGTGCCTGCGTATAAACTTTTTTTGCGTTAGACTGTTTTTAAACATATGGGTTTAAAAACAGTCTTTTCTGCAATTAGATAAGCAAATATTAATTTCTAAAAATTTCCATTATATTTAAAAATGTATTGCTTATTTATTTAAAATGAATTTCCATCAAGTATCAGCTACCTCAGTTAAATTTTTTTCTGCAATTCTTAGGTTACGAATACTTAGTAGGTTCATACATGATATAAATGATGTCTCGAATAGAAGTTGTATCCAAAGTTGCAGTATTGGTAACAACCATTTTAGTAAAACTACGCTTTCTAGATGATTTTGAAACTTCATAGTTTTTCACTTTTTGTGAAATAGTACTAATAGTGGACATACTCAACCTTAAAGCTGCTGCAACGCTCTAAAAAAAATGTTTTAGTTTCCATAATATATATGATTTAAACTAAACATATCCAATTATTAGCAATTAACTTAACATACCTCTCTAACAGCCGCAAAGGGTAACAATGGACCATTATTGGCTCGTTCTTATTCAAAATAGAGTATCGGAGATGCTACAAACTCTTAACAACATCTATTTAAATGATTTGGCATTTTACAGGCGCGACTTTGACAATTATAACACTGTGGTAGTTCTTGAAAGAACTGTTTTCGATCGTATGGTAAAAAACGAAAGTCAAACGTTTAGATACAAATGGGATAACTTTCAAACGTGTCAATAAATATAATCACGAATGATATATGTCATAACAATAAATGCCACCACGTTGGCATCTGCTGTCAGCAGAATCCAGCTCTAAATTTGAAATTTATTGAATACATTCCATTTGATTATTTTATTATTTAATTTATGTAGTGGTATTTCTGCTGTTCATCGATAGCGTCATCGACGACATGCAGCGGTTTTAGTTTTGTACAGGCTATATTAAACTACCCCGCAAAACTTCTTTTTCTGATAATTCGACATATTTAAAGTTATGAAAAGCTATATTTTTTGCACAATGACAATTAATAACGAATTGGCTTGATGACATATTTTTGCCCTCTAAAAGGCCATAGACGTCATTACTCTATAACAAACAAATACATTAGTAACGCCATCTCTTGGCAAATTAGACATTATTAATAGAAGCATCTATTATCTTGGATATAATATTGTCAGTTTTTCCAATAACATTCTTTCAGAATTCACTGAATATACAATCTTTCTTTTTACATTATTCATAGCTTAACTTATCCATTATAGATATTTGAAATATCTAATGTGACTCTTAAATTAAAATATAAATTCTTTCTTAGCGAAGTTGCTTCACTTTCTGTGGGAACTATTGTTCTTGTTTATGTTAACTATACGGTACCCTCTCTACTCGGACTATCCTATATTATCCCGTGATGATAAAATGATTATGTACAGAAATTAAGGTTGCATTTTGAAATTATTCATATTACATTATGAAAAATGAAAGGGAAAATAATTAAATAGAATTTAGTCACGGGGCATGAAGACCTTACCGAAAATGGCCGTCTTTGATGCCTCTTTAATTTCCCTTCGTATTTTCCGCTGTCATGTCGCCGTTCTTTTTTCCATCTTTCCGGGGGCAACTGCGACAAGGGATCCAACAGGTAGTCGGGGGTGACGCCCTTACAGGCCTGGATTTCCTATATTT
Organism: Cosmopolites sordidus; assembly: GCA_031761425.1. Classification (NCBI taxonomy): domain Eukaryota; kingdom Metazoa; phylum Arthropoda; class Insecta; order Coleoptera; family Curculionidae; genus Cosmopolites; species Cosmopolites sordidus. Next base: position 32,776 of record JARFXV010002616.1, on the reverse strand, counting down.
AAATTTTATTTATATAGAGAAATGTACTTTTTGTCAAAAATGGATTATAAATGCATATATAATTTTTTTAAAAATAATAAAAGAGGAAATTTTGGGATTAGTTAAATTAGTGTTAGTTAGGTAATTAGTCAGTTAGTTGGTTAGTTAAATAATGTGCTTTAATTAAGATCATCAAACTGCTGTTTTTGTTTTAATTAAAACATTTTAAGTACATTAAGCTTTTAGCGTAATTTTTTTAACACTTAAGAACTAAGTAAGATGACTTTTCAAAATATAAATTATATTCCTTGAAACATAAAAATGTGAAAATTAGCATAACAGTGATATTCGGATGGCGCACGGTCTGGAATGTATATTGGATACAGTCAAAATTTAATTGCTTCAAATTATCGAAGCCATTAAAGATATTTGCCTTGGTCTGGCCAACAAAATACAAAATGTTTAGAACTTTTTTTATTTTTTATCATATTAACTTTTCAATTCAACATATTTACATAAATGCCATTTCAATTTTTTAAATCTCTCAGTACAATGCAATTTATCCAACTCTGCTAAATAAGCGGTTTTCTCAGCTTTAACCTCATCATGCAAGGTAAATATTCGTTCAGCAAGTCATTTCTTTAGGTATGCGAATATTAAGTGATAACTGGGAGCAAAGCTTAACAGATACGGTGAATGTGGAAGCACTTCGAAATATGGGTCATGGAGTGTTGGAGTAACAAGCTGACAGGTATCTTCTTCATATCCTGTGTGTCAAGTTGACCCTAAGGCCCTTACTTTGGTTCTCTTATTACGATTACGACTGTTTCGCGTCAGTCGCAATCTGGATTTTATGCGCCGTCCTTTTGGCGCGGTTATACCATACGGTACTGGTCGAGATTAATCGACCGAAGTGATAGTGATTACTGCTCCGGAAACGACCCGCGAGGGTCGAGTCCAGTGGAAGTTTATTCGTGATCGATTGGTTGGTACGCTGGTCGTTGACGCTGGATTTTTGATGAACTGATGTACTGTTCGGTTCTTCTTCGTGACTGTGGTGTTTTGGCCTATTCTTTTTTGTTTTCTTGATGTTATTCTGTTCTGTTTTGTTTTATTATTCTCTTTTTTGTTTTCTTGATGTTCTCTTTTTTGTTTTCTTGATGTTCTCTTTTTTGTTTTCTTGACGTTATACCGGTGTTAGTGGTTTTATTCGATGTTATTGGTAGCACAGAATGGACGGACTGGATGTTGTTGTCGGTCCCAGTGCGTCACATCTTCACCGTCTTCGGGGCTAAGGCTTATTCTCTTGGTTAGGTTTGAGGTCGCCGCGCGTCTGCGTGACGAACCTCGGGGGTGCCCGCTCCCTAATCCAGTTCGGACTCCCGCTGCTGGAACGGTCAACAGCCATGGACGTCTGCCCCCACGATGGCCAGCGCGCTCGCAACGCATTCGACCACCACGGAGTCCATCCTCTGCTTACAGTATTACACTGTTTATTCCTTGTTGGCGAGTCCGGGCAAGAAGGATTTGGTGTTGCTGCCGGTCCCGGTGCTTCGTTCTTCACCAAACTTCGGGGCTAAGACTTATTCTCTGAGTTAGGGTTGAAGTGACGCTTGGCGGAAGCGACACTTCGGGGTTTGTCCGCTCCCTTGGCCGGATCTGTACGTCGGCGACCGAGACTACCAACCGACACTGCTATCTGTCCCCATGGTGACCAGACAAAACACGTCCGATCACCTCAGAGTCTCGTTCCGAACTGCTGACAGGTATGCAGTGAGATACATTATCGTTGTGAAAGAGCAGTTATTATTTGGCCAGGTGCAGACGTTTAGTCTGAATAGCACCCTCCGATTGGTCCAGTAGTTAAGCTTAATAATTTCCGATGTTGGTTCCGCCTTTTGTCAGCGAACGACATAACGCTGACCCATTTCTTGATTGTATGGTGATTTCAGATGAAAAATAGGCACTTTTTGATAATCCAAAACATAAAACGCCCCAACACAAACCCCACTCGTTACTCCAAATTTAGGTTAATACATTAAAAAGTCCTTTCTTTATGTTTAATGGAATTTATTATCACTAGCCCACCAAGTACACAACAATGCCTTCTTTTTATGTATATTGCGCATTGGTTGTGATGTTGAAAACTGAACTGTGTCTACCCATGATTTTTGCGCTTTAGCTTATCAAAATAGATCCACTTTTCATCACCTGTCGTAACTCAATGCAAAAATCCTTTGTTTTCTGCCTGACAAGCAAAATTTAATTTTTCGCATTTCAATGTCTCTTTTCTTCATTTCATATGGAACCCATTTTCCTTCCTTCTGAATCTTTCCCAATTCGTGTAGACATTCGGAAATGGCAGATTAGATACTATACAATGCTTCCGCCAATTGTTTCAATGTACCAGTTGAGTCTTCATCCAATTATGCTTGAAAATCTGCATCTTTAAACTTTTTCGGCTGTCCTGGACGCTCCTTTTATACAAAAACTACCAGTTTGAAAGCGTTTAAACCAGCGGTCACAATTTTTTTGGCCTATACCAACAAATGTATTAGTAACGCCATATCTTAATAAAATTGATCTTATTAACCGAAACACCTATTATATGAATGGCAAATATTCCATTTATGTAAGACCATCTAATATGTTTTAAATATAAACAAGTTTAAAAATATAATATTTTTATCCATTCGATTCAAAAAAAGATAAAACATAACTTTGAATTACTTATTTTTGATTGATTATTGAATAAAAAGAATTTTAACTGGTCTATTCATTATTTAAAGGAATTTATTGAATTGAAGCCCTTTAACATTAAGTTACCTTCATAGATGCAAAAAATAAAATAAAATGTAACATTTAAGAATGTAATCAGTTTTTATTCAAAACAAACAACCTATCTGGATGGGATACTATCTATCTAAACCACGACGACTTATGGATTAAGTGCGGCAGGATGTGGTTTAGTTCAATCAGGACAAAAATCTTCTCACCACGAAAAACTTGGGTTACCTTATTGATGCACGACGAATATTATCCGATTCCCATACGAATTCCGGAAAAAATCAATGCTGCATTGCGGTAATACGATACGATAACGATCCTCAATCTGTGTAGTGGTTTTGGGTTGTTATCAAAATGTCTGTTTTCTTTTTCACTGTTTCTAAATACAATATGTAGTCAATCGTTTTTTTTTTCACAGGACTATTCAAGTTTCATATACTGAATACCAGCATTTTAAACTGAATGTGTAACCTTGGAATAATTAAATATTAAATGGACGTTTCAAGATCATTGAAATAATGCTGGTTTATTTCATTTTTGTTTTATTCTAATACTATTACCCGACTATTATATTGTCAATTATGTTAAAATTGTTTTAATTAATACTTTTGTTCTGAAAAAAAGTGACCTTTCATCTTGGCCAAAAAAAAACAAAATTTAAGATCATGATGGAAAATTATTGAAAGGTTTACAATTCAGCACATGTTGTACTGATGTAAAAAGAGTTGTTTAATACAAGCAGTAATCACTTGAATTTAGTCAGAGATTCAACTGTTCTAATCGTTTTGAATGAATAAATAATGACAATGAAGGTTCGAAATATAAATTTTCTTGTAACTGAAATATTATATACCAACGAAATATAAGAATTTGATTTCATAGTTGACATAAGCTGGGTTCTATGGCATTTTTCTATTTGACAACTCAGCCTGACTCTAGCTAAAAGTTTCTTAGTATTTCTTCCACCAAGTGTAACGCCGTACAACTTAAGTTTCTCTCTGCAGTTATTTCTCCCTGATTTCCTTACTTGCGCTATTTCTTTCCCTTCTATTTTTCCCCTGTATATCTTAGCTTTTTAGAATCTTTTAGAGCCACATGCTCTATATTTATTCCGAAATTTAATTATTTATGTGGTCAATATTTAATTCTCTTCTAATAGTAATTTTTATTTTATCCATTCATGTTTTCCCGGAATTTTTCTTGAAAATCCCTTGTATATTACAATTATTCTTGACTTACATTTTTTACCGGTATCCAGGTTTCATTTCTGTTTGTTATCGTTAGTCAGCTCTGCTCAGCTGAGAATAAAACAACGTTCCTCTTGCGTATTTTAAAACATTATCTCCTTATAAAGGGTCTACCATTAAGGATGATGGAACTTTGACAGCTCATGGCGGCTATATTTGTTTACCGATTTTTGACATGTCCTGGCAGTTGTTTTCCGAAAGGTTTGCAATTTAATCTAGGTTCGTTTCACATTAGAAGAAAGTTTGGAAATTGTCCAGTTTTATCAAATTCGCGGTCCTCTTGTGTTGCTCAACGAGTAATTCAGACCCATCGTGGTATTCGTCGTGGAGGTCGTTCTGAACAGGCTATTGATCATGTTATTAGGAAATTTGAAACTGAGTTTACTCTCCCCGATAGTGTCGTGCCTATGCGACAAAAAAAAAGCCGGAAGCGTTAAGAATATTGCCGCCGTTCAAGCAAATGTAGCCGAAAATGATAACGTCTGGGTTGCTGCTTGCCGCTCGCAAGAGTTAAGCCTCTCGCCAATGATAAACTGGCGTAAGAATTGAAGCCAACCGACCATCCTATTCGTCGTGAATTTGCCGGCTGGGCCCTCGAAATGTTTTCATTTCATCGCAAAATCATTTTCTCCGTTGTGGCTCATTTCTGGCTTAATGGTTTCATCAATAAATAAAATTGTCAAAATTTGCCAAGCGCAAAATTTCGCTTGGCCGCCGAGATCGTGTGATTTAAGTCCTTTAGATTATTTTCTCTGGAGACGTAAAAACTCAGGTTTATAGCACTATACTTGCAACTACTTGCGACTTGGAAATTAACATTCGTCAAGCCATAGTCACCATACAGCCCGAAATGTGCGCCAGGGTCACTGAAATTTTGTTCAAATCATAAATTACATGTCTGAATCTCTTAAATAAAGCAATCGGAACCGATTTTGAGCAAAAAATATGTGTTTTATTTAATTTTGAAGTTACATCATTCTTATTGGTAGACCCTTAACATCAAAAGCTTAACCCTCACAAGTTCCAGCTGCGATTAGAATACATTAGTCCCGCCTTTCTAATTTTGTTAAGAATGTGTGGATATCTGATGACCCCCATTTGTCCCCTAAAAGGATTTATTATTATTCAAGCATATGCTTGAACACTTTTACTTGCTTCAATCAGAGACGTTGAGGTACATTGCTTTCGGCAGGATCGTACTGTAGTCTAAACTACAAGGGCTACAAATGCACTTTTATAAGAACTTTTTTATAATCGATTAATCTCCAAAAACGAAGATCGCATCACCCCTGAGTGTTTTCTTTAAAGTTTCCTTAAATAGAGAGTTTATATTAATAAACCTCAAACAGTAGCTCAGACAATATTCGGCAATAAATACAGGGGAACCTGTTAAGAAACGCGAAGTTGAAGGACGATGTAAAAAGAGCATACATTTTTGAACATACACCATTTAGCAGACGTTATTCCCTAAAAGCATTTGATTAAAAACTCCAGAAACTCTACTTTAATAGACAGTACGTGAGATTATTTGGTAGTGTGAAGCTATCCTAAAATATAATATGATACTAAAATAAGTATCACACTTGCCCATTATTAATCACTGTTCGTACTCTTGTTACTCGATTTGAACTAAACATTATACATTCAATTTATATGTCTTCATTGTTTCAGTAAAGCTGACGTTTGTCCAAACATACTTATATACGATAACGTTTACAGTTCTATTGATAAATTTAAATAAATATCATAAATATATTGCATTAAAGGTCATGCAGATCATAAAATTATTAAAATATTCAAACCTTATACAGGGCAATATCAATATTTCCAAGAACAGATTGTTTAGTCATTCGAGTATTTTTAGTTTATATTTCTATATGGATTTTCCTTACATAGTTTGGTCTGTTATTTCCTTTTTCAATCAAAACCAGTAACGTAAATGTTAAAATAAACTCAACAAAGATCAATTTTTAGTCACAATCAATTTTACAATTTTTTGATATTGGAGAAAAATAAATAAGCAGAACTTTATAGTTTACCGTAAAAAATCGAAAATCTTTTTCCCTCCGTTGAAATTTTAGAACTACTTTTATCCTGAACTAATTAAGTCTACCCCTTCATCATCCGTTACGCATATTAGATCTACCGGAAAGTTTTGTCCGTTTTTAGAATAAAACAAAATAGCAAGCAGAGATGTCCAAGCAAAAAGTGCAAGCAGAGATGTCCATATGATGATTCGATCAAATTCTTCTCACTTAATTCATATGGCGCCCATCTTGAATATTTCCACACCAATTCTAGTTTCCGAATCTGGTCCGAAATGATTTGTTGAGCTAAATCACGCCTTTATTTTCATTACAGTATCGTCGTCGATCAAAGATGGTCGCCCAGATAGGTTAAGGCTTATCAGAAAGGCCGAAATCACTTATTTGAAATTTTTCGAACCATCTTCTACATGATCTATCAGAAACTGTACCTTCACCAAACACTTTCAATACATTTCTATACGCTTCTGGTGGCATGAATTAATTTTATCATTAACCATGGGTAAACGATCGCGTCTCGCTTAATACTAACATGAATCATCTTCGTTTTAGTTCATTTGCTAGATCAGTATGTATACATTCAGTGATAAAAATTGTTGAAACTTGTTGTAACCGGAACGGACAGAACTTTCAGGTACACCTAATATTTTTTTATTGCTTAGTACAACTGTACATATATAATGTACAACTGTACTGGTATTGTGTATGCATTGTATATTATTATAGTGCTGTACTGCAGTGGCGATTCTTGAGTTTGAAATATGGAGGTTCTGCATAACAACAGATGATTTATAAAGTACATTTAACAAACCAAAATTAAAAATAAGAGATATAAACTTGGCAGATTTAGTAAGCAAGTAAGATATCATTACCATTAAATGTCACGAAATATATGTAATTTTATAGATAATTTTTTTAGGGGTCTGCAGGTCTGAAGCTCTTATATGCCAGCCACCACTGCTATATTGTAGACTACGAAACTTTTGGGGACATAAAATTTATTGAATGAGAATACACTGAACATTAGAATCTCGTCTGATAAAAAAATATCTGGAAAGTAATTTCCTTTCTAGTACCGCTCTTTGAATATAAACTGACTGATATGACATTTAGTTTTATTTTGACAGTCTTTGAAGGCAGATATTTTCTTCGGGAAAAATGCGAATTTCATGTGTTGGTTGAACATTGTATCACGTAAACCGAATAAAAGTCGAAAAGGTATTATGAGTATTCTTCTACTTTACATTCCATGAATCATAGATGATTTAGTGCATTAAGTAGTCAATCCAGCCCGAGAGACGCTCCGCGCTCAAGACTTCCCGTTAATTTGACTACTGAGGAAATGGCCAACAAAATCCATGATAACATGTTGGTCGATCGCAGAGTGAAGGTTAGAGATATTGCTGATATGATAAATAATTCTGACGAACGCGTACAGTTGGAAATGAAGAGATCATCGTCGAAACAGATGACTATTTTGCAAAGTCGTAATTTTTGGAAGGCATATACAAGTCGGAAAATCAGTAGCTAACTCTCTGTTATATACCCTCGTATGTAAATGTTACACATTCATGTTAACGTAAATGTCGGAGCATAGTATTAAAAACAGGTTTTCATAAACCATGAAACTCTCTAAAAACAAGGAATTATTGTCAGATTTGAAATTCGAATTAGGTTAAACACAACATTTACTGATAAAAGTAATTAGGTAAACTTTCAAGAATATGGGGGGATTTCTGGATTTCAAATATGAATTCACCTCCAACAGCTTATATATGTTATACGTTTATATATTGGTGAATTTTTAGAGTTTTTAGTTTTTGTATATCAAAACTCCTTTTTTCTACAGAATTATATATTATAAGTTGATTATATACCTTATAGTTTATGCTGTTTGAAACTTGAAGAAATTAGTCTTTCTTACACTACTGTCTATAAGTATTTGCCCACGAGTATAACAATATGACATTATCATCAGCGTGGGTTTGTTTTTTTATTATTTCACTAAATGGCAAATATTAATCAGCCATAATATGTTCATGGTGTGAAAATAACTATTATAAATTTAAATTTGTAAAACTTGTTTCCAGTTTGTCGCTGTGCAATAAAAGAATATTTTTATTCAACGAAATAATCTCGTTCAGTAATATATGGACTTTTTTCTTCAATAACCTTTTGGCAACTTTCAGACAATTTTATGAATGCAGTGGGATTTCTTCTTTCATATTGTCAGCTGAAGTGAATCTGAAGAAATCTTTCTACAATGCACAAGCTCAGGGTGCAAAGTCAGGGCGCTATATGTGGCTAATAAATAGTTCTCGCAACAAGAGTGTCAAATTTTCAAAAGAAGCACAATGATAACACTGGTCTACAAAATTCAAACTTTTTCTGTCACACGAAAACGTCTGTCTAATTTAGGTAGTACTATGGCCACCTAACAAAAACATATTAATAAAAAAAAATAACATATCAGGTTTCCTTATGACATTCAATTAAATCTCTATAAATAAAAATTAAATGCTGTTCTTTGGTAAGCGCATCACTTGAGAACTGCTGAACCGATTTGGCTACTTCCTTTTTTTAAATGTTCGTACTAGTTCGAACAAGGTTTTTAAGGAAAGAAAAATTGGAACAGTTGCCCGGAAAATTAGAAAATTCGGAAAAAACTGAAAGTGCTTTTTTCTATTGGATTTTTGTATGAACTCAAGATCATAACTCAGATTCGAATGATCTAGATATGTATCTAATATGATCTAGAAAATGGTTACGGTCTAGGAAAAGTTTTCAGGAACAAAAAATTATCACAAACAAATTTATTGAAATTTGGACAGGACAATATCTATCGGGTTAGCTAGTATTTTTTTTAATGTACGAAAACACATTTACACATACAATTATCCACTTATACAAAATATTTATGATTTTCGCGAGTATTTGTGAGCTTCCGGTAGGTTCCTTCTTAATCCCCAGCTGTAATTTGCTAACATTCCAGGGCTCCATTTCCTTTGATATCGCATCTCTATAAGGGAAATATCCTGGTAGGATCTTTAACCGTTTTCGTCACTCATAGCACACAGATTTTCGGTGAAAAAATTCAAATGTGAGTCCAAGATATATATATCTTCAAGGACATATTGCACTGTCGTTACCTAAAAAGTTTTTACGAAATTAACAAAACTTTCCTGGCCGGTTTTTCAAGATCATTCAGTTTTTGCTCAGAGCTGTTATCATTCATTAGTTCCCTTATTTGGGGACCTATAAATATTCCTTCTATAATTTTTATGTCGCTAATTTTGAAAAATTTCTCTTTCAGATATAAAAATCCACTACTATTTTTGTCTATCGTTTTACAATATTTTTTATCTAGTGGAGTTTTACATACAAGGGTGCTAAAAGTGCATCTTCAGAGTTCAATATATGTGTTCTTTCAATATTCTTCTGTCGTGGAGAAAGTGCTATCCCATTACCCATTACCCATATATATCGTACTATCCCATTCGCAAATAAAACAGCAATGTTTTCTGTAACCAAGCTACAGTCCAAGCAAAAGAGCAATGACTTTAAAATATCCACCAATTTTAGAAGTATTTACTGTACTATTATCTATCTATTGTACCGTATTTACTGTACTGTAATCTTCTCTAGAAGGAGTTTCATATTTTCTTAGGTTTCTTTCATATTAAGGGGCATATATTTAGGGCATATATTCATGAATATTTCATATTCATATGCAGCCTGAGAAAATTAAGGTTTCATTTCAATTCGTTGTCGCGATGGCGAAAAGAGGAAATTTTTGCACTGGGAGAAAGTAGATTCCAGCCGTATAATCTAGATCCTTAAACCTCAGCCTGTTTTTTAGATTTTTAGATAAATGTAAATCACATATCAAATCAGTTAGGTCACCTTGGGTCAGTAAGTGTGGTTCTTTTGAAGATTTGGATTATAAGTTGTGTTGCACTCTATCTATAAATTATTTTGTTGCCTAGCAGCAGCTCTCTGAGTTTCTAATGGATTTGTAGGTGTTGACACAAGTAATTTAGCCCTATGTGGATTTGGTATTTTTGCAGATGACAGGCCTGGGTACCTTATGGTGTGTTGCGATTTAGTTGTGATACCCTTTATAGCAGTGAAACAACAATCACTTACGTGATTCAAAATCAAAATATCAAAAATAACAATCACTTACATGATCTGTTGGTTCTGTCCAAATCTTTGGCACAGCAAAGGACAAGCCCACAGCCGTAGTACAAGGCTCCCCAACCAAACCTAATAGAAGTCTTATACATGTTACACAGCAGATATGTGAGATCCGGAATTCATCTTGATGGCGTACAGAAAAGCCAAAGTATACCAAATAATATTTGGTTTCTAATGGTGTAAAATTTTGACGCTGAGAGGTAAAAGATAATTCTCCATACACATAACAAAAACTATCCGGGTGATTTAAATACTTTCGTAGTATATTTACAGCCTTAACAAATATCAATAAATTTAAATTTGTTGACTGTGATTGCTACCTAACTTCAGAAATCTCATTATTCAAATATAAACAGGTATATGATGTGAAATTGAATATATAGCTGTCACAAAAAAAAACTGAGGGTGACTGGAAGAAAATAACATTGTTTTTGTAATGAGGGTAGATAAGTACAATCAAATATCATTACAAAATTCGTGTGAAGCAGGGGTTGCCATCCAACTTCTCTAGAGCCTAGTTCGCAAATGTTTGGCCTAGATAAAATGAATGTATTAAATACAGAAGCCATTGGAAATCTCTTTAATACACTAATAATATACTTAGATTTTCGTTATTTAATTAATACCATGGCATTGTTTCTATTAATGTTATATGTCGATCTTATTTTGGTTAACTCATCACATTTCTTCTATCACCTCCTGCGTTAAATATTATTAAAAACAGGATTATTTAAAGAATTATACTGAAAACAGTATACTTAACCTATGACTCGAATGGGTTTAGGTTTAGGTTTCAACATCAAATCACATGTTGATACATTATATTAATGGAAATTTCTTAAGCTCATGCTCATAGAAATTCAACAAGCCTCCGCAGAGATGGTTTGCGACTAGCATCAATTAATGCTCCTACTTTGATTTGACATCATGAGGCATGTTTCATCGATCAAACCGTAGTGTATTTTGTACAGAAAAATCACTATCCCGAAATTTCGCCAGCTATTTCTGATATATACCTTTTAATTCATCATTAGCACACACAGCATATATATATATATATATATATATATATATATATATATATATATATATATATATATATATATATATATATATATATATATATATATTTGTGTACTTTTCTAGTTTTTTATCTTTGCGTAAATGAAATAGTAATACATTGATCGTACCTCGTATATAGCCGTCATGTCAGTTACTCAATCTGCCTAATACTTTTATATGTACTTAACCTCTTTAATTGATCTCAATTGGCGCTATCTCCTTATTATGTACATTCTATTGCGTAATTATTTTGACAATTTTAATGACTTTTTTTCCAGTACTGTTCACTTCACCTCACCTTTAATTAGAAATTTTATTTAGTTGGGTTTTATATATTTTCCAATCGCAATTTAAAGCATGAACAGAAGTTCAAGCGAAGTAAAAGCCTAGTGGACCCTAACAATGACCTTTTTGATAACCGAGGTGAAATGATAAGAAAGTAAGGTCACAAAAATAAACCCAACAACATTAAAATCGAAATATACAAGGTGTATAAGTTTCTATGTGCCAAACTTCAGTTAGTAATATATGGAGGGTTGTCCAATAAAAGTGTCAGGATTTTAAAATGAGGCACAATGATAACTATAAGTGATCATGCGCTAATTTTTATGTTATCTTGAAGAGCAAATAATGACATTACGTCTTGAAAATAATGTCGTTCAAATGACCCCCTCAGCTTCGTTTGGTGAAATGCATTCTGGATAATTTTCGTTTATTCTTTTGCATATATCGCGTGGTATATCTTCAATAGTGACCTGAATGTTTCATTTAAGGTCAATAATTGTTCGGGGCTTATTTCTGTAAACCAGAGATTTAACATAACCCACAAAAATAATCCTAGGGCGTGTGAAAGCATGATCTTAGTGGCCAGTTTTTATCATTTCGCGAAAGAACGTATCCAGGAAACTTTTCGTTCAATAAATCAATTGTATGGCGAGATGTGTGAAGTCACACCGCTCCGTTTTATTAAAAGAAAACATTGTTTATATCCACATTTAGCTGTTAAGGCCAAATTTATTCTGTTAGCATCTCCAGTTACATTTACCATTAACAGTAATAATTTTCAGCTTTCAAAAAAATAAGGTCCTGTCACTCCTTCAGCCCAAAAACCACTCTAAGCAGTGACTTCTGAAGAGGTAATTTCTGAATAACTTGAGGATTCTTATCGGTCCAAATCCTACAGTTATGGTTGTTCACAAACCCATTAAGTCAAAAGTGCTCTTCGTTCGGAATAGATTATTTTCCAACTTCCAATTTCTAAGCGCTGTTGAATAGTGTATCTTTGCATGACGAATTGACACAATTTACTGAATACTGCAGTCTTTAACTAACATTTACATTTCTAAAGTTCTGATACATTTCCATATTCCTTAGTCAGCAAGATATATATATTGTCGGGTTGGTCCCTGTCGGGAGCTTGCAGACGTTTCGCCAAAATCTCATTTGGCATCTTCGGTGCTTACTGTCGCGAGGTTCGTGACTGTCTGAGAGATATCGGTTCGCCGTGTAATATTTATGTCTTCTGGCCTCGGTCTTAGTCGGTAGCGATTGGCTGGCACTGGCGCTAGCTCCGCCCCCTGAGGCGTTTGCAACGTCTTTGTTTCCAGTCGTGCTTTGGATGTTGTGCTGTTCGGGTCTGCTGGTCTAAGAACGCTTTTCCACGTTGGCGGCAAGTGTAGAGCGTCCTCCCTCTTGCTTAGGCTTCCCTGCTTTTCGATCTCTATGGCTTCTCTGACCAGACGTGTCCGAAAATGGTTTATGTTGGCAATTTCGTTGCATTCATCAAAGTTAATTTTGTGGCCTGTTTCTAGTTGGTGTTCGAATAATGCCGATGTTGTTTGCTTGTTCCGTATGCTTATTGGGATATTAGGATGGGATTCTTGGCTGTTTGTTTGTAAGAAGCGTCACTCAGTAGATCTCTCATTTTCTTTATATAGTCTTCGGTGTTCAAAACAACGGTGGCATTGCCTTTGTCTGCTGGTAGCACGGTGATATTTTTATTTTTGTTCAAGTTTTTTAGCGCCTGGAGTTCGGCTGTGCTGATGTTCGGTTTGGGCGGTTTTGCCGTTCTGAGTGTTCTGGCGATGTCTTGTCTGATATTTTCTGCTTCTTGTTCGCCGATGTTGTGTAGGACGGATTCCACGTTGGCAATTATTTCTTCTGATGGAATGTTCTTTGGTGTCATTGCGAAATTGAAACCTTTATTGAGGACGGACTTTTCAGTTTCAGATAGAGGGTAACTGGATAGGTTGTGGACCGTTCTGTTACTGTCTAAAGCTGCGGGCTGTGGGCTGGTTTTTGACGTCTTATTCAGGCGCTGGAGTTTTTGTCTATGTTTTTCGGTTTTGGTGCACTTGATGGTTTCCGTGCGCCAGAATGCGAGGGTTTCTGCTCTTTCTCATATTAGTGAGCGTAGTGTGTTGCTCAGTGAAAGGTGAAGACTATAGAGTTTCTTTTCGATGTTACTAAGCTCGTGTCTGGTTCTTTGGATTTCAGCTTTTAGGAGGGTTCTGCTGGCTTTTTTAAGGATGTTCGACGTCTTTGTGGTTTTGGAGTGGTAAGATAATTTGGTTCTAGTCGTCTAATAAAAGTTCTAGTCACAAGAACAACAGAAGGGCGCCTACGACACAGGGTATACAGAAAACCAACACACACAAACAGATATCTCAACGCACAATCACACCACCACCCCACTCAAATCTAGGCAGTAGCAAACACCCTAATCTCAAGATCCATCCGCCTTACGGAAAACGATGCACAGCAGGCAGAACTCAACAACATAATGAACACTCTAAAACAAAACGGCTACTCAAAAAAGACAATCAACCGTGCAATACAACAACACCAAACACAAAAAACGACAGAACAAGCCGAAGAGACATTCAACGTAATACTGCCATACATCAAAGGAACAGCGGACAGTATCGGAAGACTTTTAAGAAAACACAATATAAGGACAGCATACAAACCTCACCGAACAATAGGCGCATCCTTGAGAAACCCGAAAGACAAGGTTAGGCTAGAAAATCAAGGAGTGTACCGCATCCCATGCTCAGGCTGTAACAAAATCTACATCGGGCAAACAAACCGAAAAATATCTGCCAGAATAGAGGAACATAAAGTAAGCATACGGAACAAGCAAACAACATCGGCATTATTCGAACACCAACTAGAAAGAGGCCACAAAATTAACTTTGATGATTGCAACGAAATTGCCAACATAAACCATTTTCGGACACGTCTGGTCAGAGAAGCCATAGAGATCGAAAAGCAGGGAAGCCTAAACAAGAGGGACGACGCTCTACACTTGCCGCCAACGTGGAAAAGCGTTCTTAGACCAGCAGACCCGGACAGCACAACATCCAGAGCACGACTGGAAACAAAGACGTTGCAAACGCCTCAGGGGGCGGAGCTAGCGCCAGTGCCAGCCAATCGCTACCGACTAAGACCGAGGCCAGAAGACATAAATATTACACGGCGAACCGATATCTCTCAGACAGTCACGAACCTCGCGACAGTAAGCACCGAAGATGCCAAATGAGATTTTGGCGAAACGTCTGCAAGCTCCCGACAGGGACCAATCCGACAACCGGATGTACTCCCGAAAAAAAACCCAATATATATATATATATATATATATATATATATATATATATATATATATATATATATATATATATATATATATATAATATCCCTCCTAATATATGGATATCACATAATTAAGAAACAATCAATCTAATGGCATTTATCTATATACTGGGCTACCGTGACAGCTTTTGCATTTCTATTAGCATCTTCAAAAATAATTGATTATGGACTAATAATGCCGAAAAGGGATACTACACACCACACTGTAGTACGTTCTTTGGCTTTCCTCGGGCAGTTAAAGAGGTTTTTCGTCAAATTAAAATCGAAAATTTTGCTTATTCCCAAAATTCCTATTGCTTTATTTTGTAAGAGTAGCGACCTGTTTAGTTGCTTTTTATTACAGGTTAACGATAACGAACTATAATAGGTAACATCAGGATATGAACCTATATGGAATATGATATATAATAACTTAAATCAATAAATCAGTTGCTTAAATTTCAGTTGTTCATCAGTTGCTCTAAAAAAAAAGAATTTTGATCAATTTTTTTACACATCTAATTAACATAAGCACTATATTTGTATTCAGAATCAAGAATCGATCCAAAATATTTAATTTAATTAAGGATTTTAATTTTATGTTTTCCTGTGTAAATATTGTAATATTTACAAATGAGCGGTCTGAAAGAGGCAATTCTATAAGTGTAATTATAAAGTGCAGGTCATCACTGATAAATAAGATACAAAAAAGTCGATTCCTTGTGCAATACCAATGTTATTTTTTTTTAATTCTTGATGTAGCACAATTTACTTTTGATTAAAGGGAGCGTCCGCCCAAGTAAAGTTTGGGACAGTCTTTAGCTTAAGGTGTCACCCCGGAGTATAGCAACTTCTCAATCAGACTCTCCTGTTCATCATCTAAAAAAATATTCCATAAAACGGAAAATTCATCCATGCTCCGCGCAAATATTCAATTCCAAATAGTCGCTTCCTCCAGCCGCCCCCAAAATGATAGCAAGTGTCTCTCGAGGCCGCTTTTTAGCTTTGAGTCTTAATCAGTCGGACTCGAGCTGGACGTTTGAAAACGTATATCTATTCCTTCAGATTTTTTCAAACGTCCAGCTCGAGCCCGAGTGTTAAAGACTCAAAACTAAAAACTGGCCTAGAGATATACTTGCTAACGTTTTGGGGGCGGCTGAAGGACCTCAACTTGACATGACTTTTAGCTTGGTTTTTGAGGTAGCCCCGAGGCTCTTACATACTCATTTTGCCTGATGTTTCTCCTTGTCCTAGTTGGGTTTTGTTTGTTGTTCTGTGGGCTTTTTGGTAGCCCATGAGGGCCGACTTGATCGGTTTTTAAAACAGATCTTACTAGATCTCAGGAGGTTAGTTGAAAAAATTTTGGACCAGATTCGAACTGTAAGGCTCGGATTCGGCCGACAAGTATGATAGAAGACCGCGTTTCTAGGAAGGTTTTCTTGATTTGGAAAGGGGCTTGGGCCTCGATAGAGGAGGAATGGGTCTAATTGTGACTGGATTAGACCCAATGCCCTTTAAAGTTCGCTCGCAAGTTCGGTCATGACTTCGGTTTCGAAAGGATTTGTTCTGTCTGAAAGATGCTTGTTACTCACACGAGCATTTTTACTCAGCCGTTTATATTGGTTTCTGATGGTTTTTCTTAACTTGATTATGGGGATGCTTTTGTGGTTGAGTCTTAGTAGCTAGGCTACATGTTGATTTTTTCTTCTGCACTTCTATTCTTACGGCCTGGTTTCAGGTTTTTTTCGATCGCGAGAATTTTTCTCTCATCGCGAGGTACGGTGACTTACGTGGTATAATTGCGATGGGTTTTTTCGCTCTTGTTTGTCATCTAGTGATGTTGGTTGTACCAACAGTACCCCATCCGGCTTCACTGTGCGCGTTCCGACAGCCACGTTGTTCTTCTTCAGGAAGAGCATAATTTCCAGAAATACCGACTTTTCTCGCAAGAAAATCGCATTTGGTTTGGTTTCAACGCCAGTAGATGACACTGGCGTTTTGTTACTTGATGCTTGGACTGTCCCTGATAATTCATCAGGTTTGGTGGTCGTAGCAGACGAGGAAGTAGCAACCGGTACTTTGAAAAGTTGACTTGCCTCGAAAGCCCGTATTGGTTTTCTTTTTCTTCTTCTTCTTGACCTGGCGGACACCTCTGGTATTACATCGTTAGATTTCTAGCTGATCTCCCTCTTCAGGATTCTAATGAATAACGATCGCTGGTGATGTAGTGTTCGGAGTTTTTCTTTTTTGTTTCGACTTCGGATGCTTTAAGAAAAACACCAACATCGCTGCAGTTATCACCAGTTTTGTAATATTTTCTCCAATATATTCTAATTAAGTATCTTGTTTTTGTTCTTCGTTTTTCATTTCTGTAAGCTGTTTTAAATATTCTATCCATCTTAGCATTATTATTATCTTAACATATGTATCTTTTAAATTTTTAGGCTTGGTTTAGAGTAGTATAAAAAGTTTTTTGGCTTTCTTTCTAGTATATTTTCACCTTGTGCCAAAATTCTTCTAAAGCTTCTTTTTTTTTGTATTTTTAATCAATTGTTTAACCACATCTCTTGCTAACTTATGAAATTTGTGAAAATAACAACATTTCCAATATTTCTAATACCAATCAGAATTCTATTACTCTGAAAAGTAACTTCTTTTAAATTTAATTTTGAATCACTGTTGAAGACTGCCTCATTAAAACTCATAGTCCTGTATTATATTTTTCATACGCTTTTTATTTCAATTTAGCATATTAAAAAAGAAACGATCGTTTTTATATAGCTTTTTTAGTTAAATATTGATGGTAACCAAAAACGGGATTCCCATTAAATAAATGTCTTAAAAAACATATTTAGTGGATAAATATTTTGGATGGTATCTGGGACAGTGATAAGATATTATGAAACAATGAGATTTGTTGTCCGTTTTATATTCATTACGCGTTTAGATGATGTGTTATTTCAAAGCATATTTAGATTATTATTCTCTAGAGCGGTCAGCATATTTCAAACTTATTTTTACGCTTGTTTCTAAATTAAAACTACAAAATAACGTTGGGTGAAAGGAATATATATATATATATAATTTGTTATTCCGGATTTGTTTCAAATTATATTTTATCCTGTCACAAAACATATAATTCAATGAGAAAAAATATTAATTTACGTAAAATATTCTTTTTATGATGTATTTTAAGGAATAATATATCTTAGGTTAAGTTAAGCTTGAATTTTTCTTGTTAATGACTGGAAATTAACATTAATTTAATTAAAGAAAATGGTTTAATATATTAAATCGTTTCAAGAGAGATTATTAAAATTCAAGAGATTACAATTTTTCAACACTGCCGGCTGAAAAGTTAGGTTAGGTAGTTACCACTGTAAACTTTACCTTCTTCGATCCTTCGATCATCGTGTCAGGTTACCGACTTAATCAATATTTTTCATTACTTTCTGTTAGTTTTTCTCGTTTTTCTAGCAACAATTTTAACTGATTCAAAAACAGTATATTATCTTTATAGAAAATGGTGAACACCAAATCTGGGAAATATAATGCAGTTGTTTAGGATAGTGTCGAGCTGCTCAACATGATATTTTTTAATTCCTTAACTGGTTCAGACAGGGCGGCATCTACGGATACAGCGGCCAACTTTCGCGTATGATAAAAAAAAATTTGGAATTGAATTGGAAATAAACTGTAATCATGTCTAGAAGCAAGAAAAAATAATAGTTATATAATGATGATGTATTTTGTTTAGAAATGGGTGAAATGAATGTAGTGATATAGATACATCAAGCAGAATAGTGTTTGACGGAATCCATAACGAATTTATCATAAACACCGGCGCTTACACCAGGCAATGGTTGGCGAACTTCTTTACAGATATACTTAAGTCTTGAACTCTTCCTAAACAATTTAGAAAAGTTAACCATATAGCAATCTTGAAGCCTGGCAAACCAAAAATATAGAGCCGAGACCTTTCGACCAATCTCCCTACTGAGCTCATGCTATAAATTCTTAGAAAGATTAATACTTGAGAAGTGGCAGACAGAATAAACGATTATGTTCCGATTTATCAAGCAGGCTTCCAACCTGGTCGAAACTACACAGACCAGGTAATGAGCCTTACTACATTCATAGAAGCTGGATTCAACAAGGCTTAAAACATCAGCCGTCTTTATTGACCTAACCGGAGCCTACGATACAGTTTGCAGGCATGGCTTTATTTGTAAGTTTTTGAGGGTAATTTTTAAAATAGATTTGGTTCATTTACTAAGTAACATGCTCTGTGACAGACAATTTCAGGGTCCGAAATACTTGGGAATCACACTGGGCAGAACCCTAACCAACAAACAATACCTCTCTAATACAGCAGCCAAGGTACGACCGAGGAATATGGCTGAACAGTAGGCATGTTCATGCATTTGATACTCAACTGAATTGTACAACGCGCACTATCTTCGGATGCTTTAAGTCTACACCAACATATTAGCTTCCAACATTCAGCTATATTGCCCGGCTACATCTTAGACGGCAGAAAGCTTTAGTATGCTAATACAAAAAATAGGCGGAGCAATCTCCCAATACCCGACGACATTGCCAGTGCATCCTCTATCAGGTTGTTCTCGATGACCTGTAGTACGAACGGCAGAAGAGTAAACTTCGATATATAACAGTAGGTGGAAAAATGGGGACATTCCACATTACCTGATATCCATTTGAATATGCCTGCTAACCAATAGCCTAACGGGTTTAATCTCCCATGACACGTCTGGAAGTCTGTCAACCAAATAAGAACAGGTAATGGTAGATCTGCCGACCTAATGTCCAAGTGGGATAAGCTGCCTTCAGCCCAATGTTAGTGTGGGGACCTAAGGCAAACCGTTTCCCATATAGCCTATGAATGCAGACACAAGGGAGTCTCGGGAACCAAGACGGATTTTCTTACTTTGTCTCGTTCTGCAATCGAGTGGATCGATAACCTGGATGTAGCACTGTGATATTTATTTATTAATTGTATACACTAGTTTGGGTTGTGTTTTATCTATACGTTTTATTTATTTTTTATTTGTTTTGAACCATGATTGTGTTCTGATTATTTTAATGTTACTACATGTCATGTGTATCTGAAATACCATACAATAAAGAAATAAATCAGATAGATTTCACATTTCATGAACTCAACAAATTACGGAGGAAACCAACAAATATACCACAAGCAATATAATGCAAAAACATTTCTCTAAATCTTCAATTTGGAGCAATGGGTAGATGTTTCCATATAGGAAATGTGGGTTTTAGGAGTCATTTTGAATGTGGAAACAATCGTAGCACCAAAGTAGGATGAATATTGGTCAACCAATTATAATGTAAGGATCCCATTTTTTTTCAAAATTTGGACATGATAAGATTCTTAAATGTTTTTTGGATGCTACATTACAGCAAATTATAATAAGCCCACAGATTTTGATAACTCGAATGTAAAATTAAATAATTTTTTAGTGCATATTTCGTCTTAATTCAGGAATCCCTTCATCCGTGGAGAAGTATGTCTGGATATATATATATATATATATATATATATATATATATATATATATATATATATATATATATATATATATACTAAAAATTTCTATTATATTTTACTGGAGCAGATATTTAATGGTACAGAATAAGCTCAAAACTGATCAACCCTTGTATACGTGGAATTTTTTGAAAAGAGGAGAAATGAGTTCAGTTGCATCCAGCAACCGATGGCGAACCGCTTTGACAGGTGACACGGGGAACCGACCCCGAGGTGCTAAACCGGCGCCGCCACGGCCGACGCCTCCACGTCGGGACGCCGACGTTCGGCTATCTCTTAATCCGCCGCCGGCTCGATCCACCGTCGAAGATTAATTGCCCCTACTCGCCGTGATGCCGGGGTTAATCCAGAGTGGGGGATGGCTGGGGATTGCAGTACCCTCCCCCTCTACGCCGGCACTAATGAATTATTCATTCTTTTTTTTTGCGTACCGGGACAACGATGTATTAGTGGGTGGGGGAAGCGATAATTAATTTGACAAAATTTCTTTTCGGATTGGCGAATTTGGAAATTTCTCATTTCTCTAATTTTGATTGTTTAGCGTCGATAAGAAAATTAAACATATATTGTAGACCAAAAAAAATGCAACACTATGAAAAATATATTTTATTTGAATCATTTTGTAACTTTTGCGTACATCATAAAAAATAAAAAAATCGCTCTTACATTAGATACCAAAAAAAAAATAATTATGAGTAGGAGAATAAGTATGAGAATAATTGTGAGACATTAACCGATTTAGATAACCGTTTTATACATGCTTCAAATTCGTTTAAAGTTGCTGGCGGTCAAGGTAATCCCCCAAGAGTTCGACCAATTGTATCCCATATAGCCAGTGGAGTGCCCCGATTTTTCCAGATTCCAGATTCCTCTAAAAATTGCACTGTTGCTGTATTGTACTGACAAGTTATATACGGTCTGATACTAATTTGCTGATGATGAAATTTCAGTGCGATATTTCGGTCAAATACTGAGTTACATTTTAAACTTTCAGTGATATTTACTAAGGCTGGCCTGCTTTAAATATTTAACATCCTCAAACCGTAATTCTATTGGGAAAGTTATTTCCCAATTTTATTAACGAAGAAAATTTTCGCTTCTTAACCAAAAACATCTGACTCCATTACGTTCAACATAATAACTATACCAAATCTAGACTCATCATTCAACATTCATACATTCAATTCTAGTTCGTCACCATTCTCAGCGATATGTCTTGTACTGCCCTCCACAGGGAGGCACCTGATAAGGATGATAATCGCGCATTTTCATTGCAAATATATGTCAATTAACAGCTTTCCTCGAAACAGTCGTACAGGTGACTGCTTCAAAAGCAGTCACGCACTTGCTGAATATTTTCATGCGGATTTCGTACAGTAAGAATTCTAAAATTCTGTTCATCTTGTCCTTAACCTTATCTTAGTTCTAGAAACAGCAATATCCAATTGTCTAGCTAGTTCACGAAAACTTTAACTTGCTTTTATGATACCAAAAGCTCTTTCCTTAATTCTCGTTGGATAATTGCAAGAAATAATATGGTGTACGAACTTCTTTAATAAAACCATACTTTTACACGCTTATGGTTGACGTGAAAGAAAGATTGACCTCAGAAGTTCTTTTGAATCTGGTACTTCAAACATAAAATATGCCCCCCTTGTCAACCTAAAAAATGTGCTTCTTCTGCCTCTCTGTCTTAATCTTAGACTAATGAAAAACTTTGTCAAAGCCATGGGCAAAGGAGGAAATTGTTTCAAGTTTCTAAAAGAAATATTTCCTTAATTAAGTTATGCAAAACTAAAAGAAGGCATATTTATTGGACCTCAAATAAAGAAGCTTCTAGGTGATTTCCGTTTTCAAGAAAAATTTAATGTAAAGGAATTGGCAGTTTAGAAGTGTTTGTAAGTGTAGTGAAAGGACTTCTGGGTAATAAGAAAGATGAGAACTATAAAAACCTCATAGATGAATTCTTGAAAGCCTATGAAATACTATGGTATGGATGGTATGTCCTTAAAAATGCATTTTTACACTCCCATTTGGATTTTTTTCGGAACATTTGGGTGCAGTAAGCGACGAACAAGAGGAGAGGTTTTACCAGGACATCAGGACTATAGAAGCAAGATACCAGGGATGCTGGAGTCCGTCGATGTTGGGCCAGTACTGCTAGTTTTTAAAAAGAGATGTGTGAAAGAGAACAAGTGAAAGTTTTTGTCGCTGCATGACATCTCATGTAATATATTTTTTATTCACATAATCCTCAGTAATGTATTTACATAGATTTAATACGTTTTACATGTTTGTATTAAATAAATATTAGATTGTAAAAATATTTTGTCTCCTTTTTTCCCCATCGTCGGCCCCGTGTAACAAAAAAATTGTACGTGTTACAGTAATTAACTTTTCATTTTCGGATTTAGGACTACAAAATACTAATGGACACTAATATCTAATCGGCGATTGCTCAGTACATAATCCTTGATTTTGGTAATGTTTTCTTCATTGGTTGATGTGGAAGGTCTTCTTGAACAAAGTTCGTCTTTAATTACTTTTACTGCATCACTAAACTTCTTGCCTTATTTTGTAAATATTATTTTTACATAGCTTTATTGCCGTCGTTTGTCGTTTAGAATGTCGTTTAGACAAAAATTAATGCAAATCCATTAAAAAAAACTACCGACAAAACGTTCTATCAATTTCAAAAGGCGCTGTAATTTTTTACTTAAGCGAAACGATATGAAACTTCTATCATATGTCAGGGATGGTCGGTATGATTAATACCGACTTAAAAAAAATAAATGGTTGTATCGATACCTAAAGCGCGCGAATTTTTAGAACAAAAGTCTCCTTAAGCATAGTACTATATAAAACGTATTAAAGAAAAAAAAATCAAACCACGTTTCTTAAATATTTCAAAAATATGGAAGAACGTCCTTCTACAGCTTCTTACTTTTTAATTCGGTCTTTTTTGACTTTCTTGAACCCAACGGACACTTTCTTTGGTATTTGTTGGATCTTCATTGACAAGGTAGACATTTTATCAAAAAAGTACAGAGAATTGATTATTTGAAAAGCCCGCTTAAAGGGATTGTCAAAATTCTTTTTGACGCTAAGTTGGCACAACTGTCCTTTATACCGACGTGGTTTGAAGGTCATCTGTCATTTAGTTTGTTTACAGTACTCGATTTTCTCAATTCATATCAAGTGTGTTTTGTCTTTTTTATAATGGATAAAAACATCAAACAAAGAATTTTTCTTAAATTTTGCATTCCAAATTGAATATCGTGTGCCGAGTCGCTGAAAATGTTACAGAGGGCTTACATTGAATCGACTTTACCAAAAACACGTGCATATGAGTGGTACAGTGCATTCAAAAGCATTCGAGATGTGGTGGAAGATTTGCCTCGCTATGATCGGCCACCAAAGTCTTCAACTGAAGTTAACATCGCTAAAGTAAATGAAATGGTGACTGAAAATCGTTATTTAAGTTTGAGAGAGATGACCGCTGATCTTTCTGTGTCTTACGAATCAATTCGTACCATTTTAAGCATTGGCGGCATGCTATTGTTTGGGCATGAAACGCATTGCCGCTCGACTAGTGCCGAAATATCTGAATTTTCTTAAGTATAGTGTGTTTATTAAGTGTAAAAGTCGCTGAAGACATGCTAGAACGAATCCATTCCAACATCACATGCATAAAACGCATTGTAACTGATGTGATGTGTTTGACATGCAAATCAGTCAACAAGTTTTGTTATGGCGCCTTCCAACTAGCCGAAACCGAAAAAAATCGTTAAAGTCTATCAAAAGTTAAGGTGATTTTGACAGTTTTCTTTGATTAATGTGGTGTTGTGCACTCAGAATTCTTGCCAGAAGGTCAGATGGTAAATAAAGAATATTATCTGAGCGTTACAAATGCCAAGAATTGGATGGATATATAGGTGGGCGTAAATCTAGTGAATCATGGAGATTTATAAAGAATCTAAGGTCACAAACGAGAAATGAAATAAATATAAACCCAATTACAGCCCAACAATGGGAGGAGCACTATAAATCACTTCTGACAGAGCAAAGAACAGAATATATGAACAAGTCTCCCAAGAAAATCCGAATTGTTGGAGAACCCATAGCTCTTGATCTGGACAGGACAAAGAAAGCCATATACTTATTAAAA
The DNA here is from genome assembly GCA_031761425.1 of Cosmopolites sordidus. Lineage (NCBI taxonomy): Eukaryota > Metazoa > Arthropoda > Insecta > Coleoptera > Curculionidae > Cosmopolites > Cosmopolites sordidus. The sequence goes on along the minus strand of JARFXV010002616.1, from coordinate 8,074 downwards.
AATGGTCGGTATCCCTGCAGAACTAATAAAAAATGGAACGGAACAACTTTTTAAGATCCTGACAGAAATTTTCAACCGATGTTTAAATGGGGAACCAGTTCCACAATGCTGGAAAGAAGGCTGGTTTACATCTATACATAAAAAGGGAAACAAAAAGAACTGCAACAACTATCGAGGTATAACGGTGACGAGTACATTAAGTCGACTTTATGGAAAAATATTAAAGGATCTCATATGTGAAGAATATAATCCCTACGAATCTGAAGAACAAAACGGCTTTAGGGCAGGTAGATCAACAATAGACAATATTTTCTGCCTAACACAAATTATTGAAAAGAAGACAATGCGGTCACAAGATGTACACCTACTTCTAGTAGATCTAACAACAGCATACGATACGGTCCCTATTGTGAAACTATGGGAAGTCCTAGAGAAATCTAATATTAATGTGACTATTACAGATGCCATTAAGGAATTCTATAGAAACACAACATCTAGAATAAAAATGGGTAATAAACTTTCAAAAGGCTTCAACGTAACTAAAGGCTTACGCCAGGGATGTTCTTTGTCACCTACCCTATTTAATATATACATCGATGAAGCGCTGAGGTTATGGAAATGGAAGTGTAATGGCATGGGAATAACAATAGAGGATACAACTCTATATACATTACACTACGCTGATGATCAGGTGGTGATCGCCCAGGATAAGGAAGACCTGGAATATATGGCGCGGAAACTATTCGAAGAATACAGGAGATGGGGATTGCAAATTAACACAGAGAAGACACAATATTTGAACATTGGACAAGAACAACTACCAGGAGATCTGATTCTGGAAAACGAATATATCAAGTGCTGCGAGGAATACGTATATCTGGGCTCAAGACTCAACAAGACTGGCCGAAACAACGAAACAATAAAAGACAGAATAACAAAGGGAAAGAAGGTTATCGGAGCATTGAACTCAATATTATGGCAAAAAAATATTAGAGCACAAACAAAAAAGAAAATCTATAACTCTATATTACAACCCACACTGATTTATGGCTCGGAAGTATGGCAGCTGACAAACAAGCAAAAAAACAGCCTACTTGCAGTGGAAATGGATTTCTGGAGAAGATCGGCAGGTAAATCTAGACTTGAACATGTTAGAAATGAGGACGTCAGAAATTTAATGAGGGTAGAACACACAATAATTGATGACATCGAAAGGAAACAACTAGGCTGGTATGGACATGTGAGGCGAATGCCAAGGGAAAGACTACCTAAAAGGATTCTGGAGTGGATGCCTACGGAAAGGAGGAAAAGAGGAAGACCGCCCATAACATGGTTGCATGGAATAACAAAAGCTATGTCGGCAAGGAATCTCTCGGAGGATGACTGGGAGGATAGAAATAACTGGCGATTAGGAACCCAAAGGCGGATAGCGCTATAAACGGGATATATGATGATGATCTGAGCATTATGCGGCGTTTGAAAGTGCAAATTCGTCGAAAAAGGCCAGATTTGTGGAAAGTAAAACTCTTGGATTTTGCATCACGACAATGCACCATCTCACAAGGCTCTCATTGTGAACAAATTTCTGGCCAAAAACTCAACAAACACCATCGAACAATCACCGTATTCACCTGATATGGCTCGAGCCGACTTTTTTCTCTTTCCAAAACTCAAATTACTAGTTCCAGGCACCCGTTTTCAGTCGATAGAAGTCATAAAAGAGAATTTGCTGTGAGAACTGAAATCTATTCCGGAAAATGCGTTTAAAAAATATTTTGACAATTGGATTATTCGTTGGCATAAGTGTATTATCTCGAAAGGGGTTTACTTTGAAGGCGATACAATAAATTTGGATAAATAATAAATATTTTGTGTTTCAATAATTGTGGTCAATTCCCGAACATTTTTTGGCAGAATGTAATTTTCGATCCGCATATTATCAGCTCGTCTAGATTTTCCTACATGCCCTCCACGATATTTTGGAAATATCGTTACATAAAAAACACAAAGGACCGTATTAAAAAAGGATTAAACATTGGCTTATCGACACTACTTTGAGTTATCTAAGAAAGTTTGGGATATTTGTTTATTTTAATGAATTCTATAGTCAGTTAAAAACAAATCAACTTTAGGTTCACTTTGGGTACTAGAAAACATTTTAAACTGTTCTATTAAATATGGTATTGACACTTTTTCTTAAACGGGTTTCTTTAACGGAAAAGTTGAAGAAAAGTAAGAAAAATTATATAATTTTTCTGGCGAAAATATTCCGAATCCACTGAATTATGGAATGGCATAAAACTGCATCAGCAACTTTGATTAGTATCAGTCGTCGAGGCGCAACTTCCCCTTTCGACGATCTGATTTGGCAATTTTTGGGGATTTTTACGACGCAAATTTGAATATGAAGCGCCCTCTCGACCTCGGCACCCCCCATTTACATAATCGCCTTCCCGGGGGTTACCTGGGACATCCGGCTGGCGCCGATCGCCCTGTAATCCTGGTCATTTGAGCGGGGATTGCCAAAGTAAGTGCTTGTTCGCCCACCTATCCTATTTTTTTCTCTTGTTTTCCTTTTTGGGGTTGGTATTGTGCGTAGGGATATGAGTGTTGTAAAATGGAATATTTTATAAATATTTACTTATAATGAAATAATCAGCTTTTTGCATAAAATTTCAACTGGGGTCTAATATCATAAATTAATGTTTTACTGAGCTTTTTCGAGATAATATTACAAAATAGGAGTCACGGTATATATTTTGAGATATTACTGAACTATAAACATTAGAGATAATTTAGTAGCATTTCTTTATGATAAAGTATGTTTCTCATAAATAAGTTTAGATGTTTAGTTTATTCGTAGATATTCTATAGTGTGTATTAATCTAAAATTGACTGTTCTAGCTTCAAAAAATGCCACTAAAATAACTACAATTTATCCGTGTTATACCATATGACAAGAAGATTAATGTATTATTGGTCAACAGAGGAACTTACTATACGAAATTTATAACTAAAGTCAAATAGTGAATCCAGCGTTTTAACAGCTGATTTTTTAATAAAGGGAAATGATATAACGCACATTTCTGACTACATTAGAAATTATTTAGGAAAAATATAATACAAAACTTAGTATTCGATGTAATATCCCTCATTTTCTATACATTTTCGCCGCCTTGCAGGGAACTGTCAAATCGAAAACAACTTGATTTTAATTACATAAAGTCAATCAGAAGAGATGAAAATCCGAGGAGCTAAGTCTGAAAAATACGATGCTAAACAGTAATACGCTTTTGGGGTGAATATTTCATTTTGCGGTAATGGTTGATGGTTTATCTAGAATAACTACCATTTTCACCTCAGCATTATCGTAAATGATCCACCTTTCGTCACAGGACACAATCTTGTGCAGGACATGTACTTGTGAAAAATGGCAGTAATAAAAATTAAAAATTACTATATAGCGAAAAAAAAAATAATTCGAATAAGTTCTGTAGCCGAGACTTTAGTTGAGAACCTAATACAAGATTTAAGAAGGCACGATTGAAGTTAAATCGCAACTGAAAATCATTGCTCAAGCTCTTATACTTAGTGGTTTTTGTATCAGTGCATATGCAGATTTAGTTAAGGATCTAACACAGTCCATTACTAGTAACATTACTATATAGCGAAAAAAAAATTAATTCGAATAAGTTCTGTAGCCGAGACTTTAGTTGAGAACCTAATACAAGGTTTAAGAAGGCACGATTGAAGTTAAATCGCAACTGAAAATCATTGCTCAAGCTCTTATACTTAGTGGTTTTTGTATCAGTGCATATGCAGATTTAGTTAAGGATCTAACACAGTCTGAAAATAGTACATAATGTATTTTCTCCACCAAATAATACAACGATCATGGTCAAGATCCTATAAGGTCAAGATCCTTTTCTCAAACAAACCCCCAAAACCACTTTCCAGTCAGTCCCGAGTTGCAACCCAAGTAGGTTATCCAGTTTATCCATCTTTATCGAACTTCATTTTGAAAGTATATTTCAAACGATATCAGTAAATATCTTTTTTATTCTTTCTATTCCTCTTTCTCACGAAAGGCTAACAATTTTCTTTTCCTTCTAAATATTTCAGTGACCCCAAGATATCGCTACCGAACTAGATCACAGCGCTGATTGAACGTAAGTGGCCTCAATCTGCATACATTGTCCTCTGGCTGCATAATTTATCACGAATCAGTCCTGCCGCGAGCGAGGAAGATCCCCTCATACACATATTGTTTCCATTAGTAACGAATTTTTTGTTTGAATTTTATTTTACCATTTTACATTTCTTTAAGAACAAAGAAGATAAAGTTATTTCGCAGTAATTGTAAGTTTTATTTGTGAATTATATTAATCCTGATCTATATTTCAATGATGTTGCCTGTTTTATTGTTTTCTATGTCTGTTCAATTTCAATTTTGATATTAAAAGTCATTGTCATTGGCCATTTGGCAAGTATATAACGTGGGTCCCGAAATTCGAGGGTTGTCTGTTCCTCCAATTTTTTTCACAAAGCAAATAAAATTTACTTGCAATGAATTAAACATCGTTGGATGCATAACCCCCGTTGCGATCGATGCATTTTTTCATGCGGTGCAGCTTTTTTCGTATACCCGTGTCATCGAATTCTCCCACCGCGGCGCGCAGGTAGCGTACGGCCTCCTCTATCTACTCCTCGTCTATCCTGAAATTCGTTCCAGCCAAGTGTGACTTCAACGCAAGAAAGAGATGATAATCACTTGGGGCTAGATACGGACTGTAGGTGGTGTGTGTGACGTTATCCCATCGAAATTGATTGATGAGTTCGGTTATTGTCCGGGCGGCGTGGGGACGAGCGTTATCCTCAAGCAAACGAATTCTCTTCGTCAGCGTGTCCCTTCTTTTGTTTTGAATTGCACGGCGAAGGTTCTTCAAGGTCTGATAGTACTGATCAGCGTTTATTGTTTTCTCGCACAACAAAATCCCTTTCCTATCTCAAAACACGGTCGTCATCACTTTGCCGGCAGACAATGTTTGTTTAAACTTTCACGGCTTCGGCGATTCTGAATGCCGCCTCTAACGGAACTGTTCTTTTATCATTGGTGTCGTGTAATGTATCCAGGTTTCGTCGCCAGTGACAATTGAATCCAAGAATTCCTCGCCCTCTTTTGCGTAGCAATCAAGAAATTCGCCCAAATTCGCCCAAATTCGCCCTGGGGACCCACCTTACACACATCTTGTAATGCTGCAAATTTTCTGTCAAAACCTTGTCAGTACTAGTCTTACTGGTATCAGGGATTAATTCGCACAGCTTCTGAATCGTCACTCGTCGATTTCCAAGCATTACCCTCTCCATTTTTGCAATAGTTTCGTCCGAAACCATTGGCCTTCTGACACAGTGTTCATCATGAACTCCTGGACCTCTATTTTTAAACTCGCTGCACTTTTTTCACATGTTTTTGATGTCCATACACGGTTGTTCGTACACTTCACATAATTGATTATGAATTTCTATAGGGTAGTGCCCATGGCACACAAAAAAAAACGAATCACAGAATGTAACTGACATCTAACGGTAGCGGCGAGTGGAACCTCCAACGCAAACGGCTGCCGAACAAAGACAGCTCGGAGTGGTGGGGATTTGCAAGAGGCAAACCAAGCTACAAGCCAGTGCTGTCGGATCTTGCGTTAAAGCATTCCTCGAGACTCCAGCGCCTTGGAGACCTTACTTGACGGACAACCCTCACCCTCTTACATATATAGACTCTGACCAGCGCTCCCGTCGGTCCATTAATATTTGCCTTAATGTAAGCTGTTTTTTGAGTAGCCTAAATTAAGAAAGTTTTTACACCATTCCGTTAATACAAACCCTCCAGGATCATCGTCTTTCAACTCCACCAGCCTATTTTTGCACGATGTTCTATTCCTATTTGTATATTATGAATTTCTGTAAACTCCAGACTAATCCTTCGAATAGTTCTTTAATATTTCTGTTAGTATTGCTGTTCCATATGGATATCACATATCATTATAATTTTTAAACAGTCTTTAAACAATATCCACAATGTATGTGGTCCTTTCTTAGATTCTGTAGTCCTTTTTAAAATTTTCAACGCAATCCCCTTGAAGTTCTATACATTTAGACCAACGATATTCCAACTTTCTAATACCTTTGGTATAATGAGACATGTCTATTTCTGCAAAATAGGCAGTTGTCTCAGATTTAACATCATCATTTTAAGTGAATCTTAGTCCAGCGAGTCATTTCTTCAAGTTAGGTAATGGAAAGTATTCGCTGGGTGTCAAATCCGGCGCATGTTTGTGGAGCACTTCGAAGCGTAGGTCATGGAATTTTGTAACAACCAAAGATGTGTATACAGGTCCATTATTATTGTGGTGAAAGAGTACGTTTATTTGGCCACGTGTAGATTTAGTCCAAATAGGAAGCACCCTTTAATTGATCCCATAGAAGGTGGCAGCTCGTGAGGAAGGGCGTTGGGCACCGCCCTCCAGCATTTATCACAGTAAACAATTTTTCAGAGCAAAAAACCATATTTTATTTCCGTTCAGTTTCTTTCCTATAACTCATTTTCCTGATTCACCTCCTGTATAGGGTTTCAATAACACAAAAAGTAAAAAGGAGGAAGGGGGAAAGCAAAAAAAATCAAAAGCACTATTTTCTTCTACGCCCTCCCACTTTAAAACCCCACGAGCCGCCACTGTCCCATAGGGAAGTGTAGTACTTACTGCTGATAATTCTGGCGTTTGCCAGATAGTCTATAAGTACCACACTGCGAGAATCCTAGAAAACCGTAAACTTTCCCAGCATACGGAAGCGCTTCATTTGTCACACGTTAATCAGCTTCCACTCACTACTTGGATTTTTACGGACAATTGGATTGTCACAAGAACGGCATCCATCGAACAGAAACTTTTTACCCAAAACATCGTGTAAAATATTTTGAACGCGGTTTTTCCTGATGTTTATAATATCAGTAAGTATATACAGTGAAAATTTAATACGACATTGGGGACTTTTATGAGGTTTTTTTTAATGGTTCTGTTTTTAGATGTCCAGATCATTAGACATCTTCAGTTGATATACAACCACAATAAAATTCAGTAACTGACTGTTTTACCATTAAAAGTGAAGAGGAAGAATCCTTTAATGCGAAATCTAGCACTTTTTTGTATGTCCATTGAGGCTAAACCTTCGAGAAACAATATACTTTATATCAACGCAAACTTCAATTCTGCCCATTTTTTAGAAAATGCCAAAACTTATTTGTTTTACTCTATTGCCACAACCTTTTCCTATTTCCTATTTACATAAATATACAAGGACAGGAGGTTGTCAAATCCGGTGAATATAAGAGTTGATATAAACACACAGGAGTTTCAATTTCCGAAGGGTGGTTAATGTCTTACAGGGTTTTGTTTTGTCGTAGTAACAGAGTTTAAACCTTTTGTGGGTATTAGTTAATTCAATTTCATTAACTACGAGCAGTATTTTATTAAATTAATTGTTTTTAATCTTCTCGTTGTGTTTAATCTTCTTATATTTGAGAAGATATCGATAAATCCTACATTCAGACTCTAAAACGAATAAGTTCATGGGAAAAAAATATTGTATTTTAAAAAATTCTTGGAATCAACGAGTCAGCGATGTCAAGGTGATTACGTCAGCCTGGAATAGTTAGCAAGTCCCACCAAGTCCCCCTTTGGTGGGACTGGAATAAAATCGTTCATTATGAGCTATTACCTGAAAAGCAGACTAATAATCCGTACAAATAATGTTCAAAATTAACTGTTTTAAAGCTGGCAATCAACGAGAAGCGGTCTAAATTACAGACCGTTCCATCGAGACAATGCTAGACCACACAAGCCTTTGGCTACCCCGACGCAAACGTTTACAGCTTAACTAGGATATTTTGGTTTATCGACGGTATTTTCCCGATTTTGCGTCTTCCCACTGCATTCATTTATATTGCTTGAAAATAGCTTATATGGTAATAATTTTTCTTCCTTAGAGGACTTCAAGAAACCACCTAGATCAGTTCTTT
>JARFXV010002615.1:0-38037 GCA_031761425.1 Cosmopolites sordidus | reverse complement strand
CTTGGGAAACCTCGTTCACCCCTTGTGACTTTATTAAGTTGTTTTGATCCCCTTGCTGACAATACCCTTTATGGCTTTTGTACCGTGGTCGTGCCGGTCTTATTAAGACAGAATAGTCTAGTGGCATCACCAAAACTAGGAAATCTTTTCATTACCTCTTTTATATTGTGATAAAACATCCTGACATCGTGCCAGTTGAATGATATATCTCTTGCAACGCTGCACGCTTTTGGTTTTCGTAAAGTTAAATAAGGGTTTTTTTTTTTTGGAAACCATTAGTTGTTCTTTCTTCTCAAGTTGCTGGTATCTTTAGCTTGTGATGTCTAGCCATTTCATATACTAGTTTTCTAGTTTCAATCGTATCAAGGCCATAGCACATTTAGTCTGAACAAGTTTTCTTTTCTTTACATAGCGATGTAAAGTACCTTTCTATCGGCTATTTTTCTCTCCTTTTTCTGCCAACTATATTGCTTCTTTCATATCATTTGCATCATGTAGACCAATTTCTATTTTCCTACTTCGATTCCGAACCATTTTCGATGTAAAAAAACACTCAAGAAGGACACTATAACATGTTACACTGTGCCCCGTTACACTGTGCCTCACGCCCTACTGTACAAAACAAATATTTCTTTGAATTTTATAGGTTAGAAATATCGATAAACTTTGTGGGCTTTTTAAACACCAACTAATTGAAGATTAAATGAAAAATATATTTACGCATTAGGAACTATTTGTTTACCAACAAAAACAATACTTCACTAGCCAAATTCTTCACATTTTTTTTACAAAAAACAATATTTCTAACATAATTCCGTTTACTTAACAATATGCTGTGCGATCACAGCATTTGAGGCGAAGATGCTTTTATCGGCCCGAAAGAAAAATATTTTCTGGAATTCTCAAGGCAATATTTTCATTGACTATGTAGAAAAGGGAAAGGCAATCACAGGAGTGTATTATATTGCATTATTGGTGAAATTTTAAGAAGAGTTGTTAAAAAAAGCGTTTGGTGGAGAAAAAAAGTGCTTTTTCATCATTGTAATGCATCCGCCTATTCATCAGCCGATGCCAGAGAGAAATTAGTCAATTTGTGTTAAAAATTGAAGCCGCATCTGCCCGTACCAAGCCGCACTTGGCCCCTTTCGACTTTTTACTTTTTTCTCTTTTCGAACATAAGCGAATGGCTGGCTGAATTGATTCGCAACAGACGAAGACATAATGACCTAAATTGAGGACTATTTTGCAGATTTTGAGTTCTATATCTATTGATAGGCATAAAAATAGGTTAACTCGAAGTGATTTACCATTAAACATCAAATCACTTTTTGAATAATTCTTGACGCACGTTTCGCTAACGATGTTAGCATTACCAGGAAATGATTTAATCTGCAGAGATTAAATGAGTCGAGAAGTATTCAAAAAGTGATTTGGTGTTTAGTGATAAATCTCTTCGAGTTTAGTGTTTCACACCGCAGGTTTCAATAGAAGAATTGATAAAGATAGGTTTAAAAAAGTATAGTATAGTACTATACTAAGTAAGTAGCCAAATATTTCTAACCTATCTAAAAAAGCTCCTAATGGCCCCTTAACGACAAATAGCCGAATATAAGAAACCATATTTGTTCTGATTAGTTTATTTTAACATATTGAATTGATTATGTGCCATGGTTGTAATATTTTCAGACATTAATAAAGCTACAACTTAAGAAGATCTATAAAAAAATGTATTTTACACGTACTTAAGAATACTGTATTCTTTTTGTGAAAAAAAATTCAGCATGGTCTATTTTTTGTTCTAAAGCTATCCACTACACCTGTGCCGCCAATGCTCGACTTTCAAATGCAGCCATGAAGTGCATTTATTCAGTCGAGTCCATTATTCCAGATCGATCGCCAAAAAGATGCACAAAATATGTATGCGACTTCACGCTCATCTCATCCATAAGTTTAGGTAACGGCTGTTGTTTGTACTTTATGATGAAAGGAGAATAAATCTAGTGAACAAATAATGTTGATATTATTTTCTGAATGTTTATATACGCTTAATTATCATTTATGCCTTTAAGAATATTTTCTGATTTGTTCTGAAATTAAATTTCAAACAAATTATTTCAAAACTACTTCGAGGTGTTAAGAGTTTTCAAATATCCAATGACATTTTCACAAAATTGTTTAGTTCTGTCTTATCAATGACAAATCATTGATTCGTGGAACATTTATTAATAGTACCTCTTTTACATATTTCAAAAAATGTATTTAATAGTGTCAAATGAGGTTTCGATTTGATCATCATACAAATTTATATGCATACATATGTTTTATGTACCCGACATTAGTTTCTGGCCGTATAGCCGTCAGCCGTATAGCTTAACCTGAACGCTGACAAGGAACGGCCAGGATCTGAAGAAACGGCCAGAGTCAGAGACTATATAACCACAGCTTTCAGTCTTCAGACAGGCATTGAGAATGCCAAGTGAGACCTTGGCGAAACGTCTTCACGTTCCCAACAAACGGGACACAAACGATCGGATGTACTCCCAGACTAATAGTCTAGCATATATATATATATATATATATATATATATATATATATATATATATATATATATATATATATATATATATATATATATATATATATCAGCTCTACAGGCCTAGTGGCCCTTGGCTTCGAGTTCTTTCACTCTTCTTTTCCAACTTTTTCTGTCCAAAGCATCAGTCTTCCAATCCCTCACTCCTACTTTCCTCATATCATTTAGCACCTCATCCAGCCATTTCTTCCTCGGTCGCCCTCTTCTTCTCCTTCCCCCTTCGCCTCTCATTAGAATTCCTTTAACCCATCTCCCGCTGGACATCCTCGCTATGTGCCCTAGCCATCTAGCTCGCTGCGCTCTCACCACCTGAACAATGTTTGGTTTTTTGTACAGTTCTTCTATTTCTTTGTTTGTTCTTCTTCTAAATTCATTCAGAACTTTAACTCCTCCAAAAATTCTCCTTAATATTTTTCGTTCCCAGACTTCCAGCTTAGTTTCTTCCTTCTTCGTCATCGTCCCATGTCTCGCACGCATAGGTAACCGTGGGCCTTAGTATTGATTGGTACACTCTTACTTTTGCTGCTCTTGTTATATTCTTTGCCCTTAAAATTTTTGAAAACATTCCTGCAGCTTTGCTTCCTTTCGCTAGTCGTTTCTCTATTTCCTTTTCTTCATCCCCTTTACTCGTTAGTGTTACTCCCAGATATTCAGCTTGTTCCACTTTCTCTATTGTATATTTCTTATTTACTGCACAATCAATGACTAAATTAGGGGAGAGTCCTCTGGTGCTATCTTTCATTACCATATATTTGGTCTTGTTCTCGTTAATTGTTAAGCCATATTCTCTCGCCTTTCTTTCCAACATCTTGAAAACCTTTACTACTTCTTTCTTGGATCTCGCCATCAGTACAATGTCGTCGGCATAAGCCAATAAGCCAAACATTGGTGTCTGGTACCATATATTAACCCCTTGGTATTGATGCCACTCTCCCTCAGAATCACTTCCTGTACCAGATTGAACAAAACTGTTGACAGTGGATCGCCTTGTCTCTCTCTCTCTCTATATATATATATATATATATATATATATATATATATATATATATATATATATATATATATATATATATATATATATATATTTCATCTGATACTAAAAGTCAGTATCCTAGCGTTGAAATAGTTTTTAAAATATTTTACATATTATTTCATTGCTGAATGAATGGCTTAATTAATTTCAAACCTTGGCTTATAATATTAATACAAAAAAATATCAGAACTGGATTGCAAATAAAATGAATAGAATATTCTTTGAATGCAAAAAAAGTAAACACTGACGATGTTTTTCTTTTACAACGAGCATGTTTCCTGATTAACTGTATACTCCGCCAGTTGTATAACGTTTCTCCTGGGCGTGTATGTCTAATGTTCTCCAGCAAAGTGAATCGAGCACTAGCTCGTATATTTCTTCTTGCGGTCTCATTCGCCGACTAGACTTTGTGTATGAATGGATATTTCCACCGACGTTTAGCGCCGCGCTCCCAACGAATAAGCCATAAAGCGTCCAGCGCAACCAGATATGTAAGTTTCCATTGCATCCGCCATTTATTTTCGCGTGGCCATTATGGCGGTTTTGCAGAATGATTCTTGAGTGTTTTAGGTCGTTAAAATCATGATTTATGGAAAAGTTGCATCTCAATAGGAGATTTTGGAAATGTCTGTTCCTGTCGAAGGATATAAAAGGGAATCTCCGTAAGCCACTAAAGGTTTCTTAAATTCAAATTTGGACCAAATCAAGTAAGATGGCTCTTTAATGGTTATTTTTCAGGTTATACTGGAAAAATTTGCATCGGCAAATCAAACACCTAGATTTTAAGTTTCACTGATCATTAATTTAACCAGAAAATAATTAGTCTATATTTAAAGATGTTTCTTTATTAATGATTGAGGCAGAATAGGGTAGGGTTAAACTCATTTGAACAACATTGAAGATGTTATGATATAACACATTGGTCAATAAGTTCCCGGTCTGACCAATAAAACACACTTTTTTGCAAATTTCGACTTTAGTCATCAATATATTCTCGAGAGTAATACAATCATTCCAATGCGCCGATTTATAGAACGATTTCTCTTAATCTTCAAAATATTCTTCGGTTTAGGCAATTTTCTTTTTACTGGAGCAAAATTTCTTTCCAGTGAGTATGTTTTTGGGGCCTGAAAACAGAAAATAGTTGCTGGGGACCAGATCTGGAAAAGACGGTGGATGATGAAGGAAATCAAGTGCAATTCATGTAATTTAGCCATTTCTACCAAGGATTTGTGACACGGTGCATTGACTTAGTGAAACAGCACTTTTTTTGTTTTTTTTTTGGAGTTTTTTTTTAAATCTCGTCCTTCAAACGCACCAATAATGCTATGTAATATTCTCTATTGATGGTTTTACTTTCTCGAGATGATAGATGAACCATATCCTATGCGCGTCCTAATATATAGAGGCCATATCATTACATGTCGATGGTTGTGTTTTTGGTCACTTTGAACGGCTTTCAACTGTCCAGCAACTGCGGCTGCTGCCCACTCATCTGACTATCGAATTGACTCTGGAATGTAGTGATGGATCCATGTTTCATCCATTTTCACATACCGCATGAAAAATACTTTTATTTTGCTTAAACAGGTCCAAACATTGCCCGAAATATCAATGTAATTTACACATTCCCAAATGTTCATGCAAAATGGTGTAAATACCTTCTTTCGATAACTTCATGATATTAGCTATCTCCTGCAGCTTTACTTTACAGTTTTGCGAAATAATTTTGTGAATTTTTCTGATGCTGTCTGGTGTAACCACCTCATTTCAACGTCCAGAGCATTCAGCATTATCGGTGCTTGTACGACCATGTTTGAATTTAGCATACCAATCAGTTATGGTTGATTTTCCTGGGGCTGAGATGGGGTAAGATTTATTAAGCCATTGTTTTGCTTCAACGTTATTTTTCTTCATCAGTAAGCAATGCTTAATCAATACACGAAATTATTTTTTCTATTGTTTGGAAAATAACAAAAGTAGCTTCACTTAAAACACTCAGAAACTGGTAGGTAGTTGTCACGAAATTTTGACACATGACGTTTCGCGGCGGACAAGTAAACAAAGGAAGGTGAATCTTAAGATATTTTACGTTTGTCATTTGCCGAACATACTTAAGGTGGTTCAGCTGTATATCATTTTACTTACGTACACCTACCGTATTTTGTTCTTAATCCTGTTCCTGAAAGAAAAACTCACTTCACTTTGCCGCAATTTTTTAATTTTTCCCAAGCGTAGGACATGGTAGTTCCATGTGGGGTTTCCCACGCTGGAAGAAAATATGAAGTGATTCCTCGTTGGCCATAATGAGCCTAGTCCTAATCCCCCAACAAATGGAGTTTCGGCATTCTATACCTTCTGCCACTCTGTCCTGCGATTTCCTCTGGACGATAGTTTTTCAGTTGTCGCAGTTCTTGATTGGTGTGAACAGCAATCTTCAGGAAGGTCTTTTCTGCTTTCTCTCGGATGCACTGCTGTAAGGGAGTCCATCCTGTCTCTCGGTGTCGCGAACCATGGGGCGCCTAGAGCACGTCTCATTAGTCTGTTTTCCATTTGCTCTAGTGAGTTGATGTAGGATTTTGCCCCACGAGATCGATCCATACATTGACACGCTTCTTACTAAAGATCTGATCATATGAAGTTTGTGTTTCAACCCTAATTTACTATTCCTGCATACTATATGGTTGATCATCTACGTACACATGAAGGCACAATCGACCACTGTTACATCTATAAGTCAGACTGGAGATACTGAACGATGTTATTGCAAAGTTTGTTGATTGATTCTAACGTTCATTTTGAAATAAATCATTATAACGTTATAATCAGATTCTATTATGTAGTAATGTATCGAAATATGCAACTTACACGATCTCCTACGCAATCATTCTATAACAAAGCTCTTTCAAACAATTCTTCACGTAAATCAATTTCTTTTGAAGAGCATTCAGCTATTGCTTTGGTATCTATATTGGACAATGTGGGCCACCGGAAATAGATCTTTGAAAGTTACTACTTTGTTAATTTTCGGTTTGAGAATCATTTATTGATACCATAAGAAACGTTATTACATGGTAGTTTATGGTAGTTAGATGTAGAAATTGCGTTATTTAAGTGATACGTTTTCTACCTATCTTCAGCATAAACTAAACGTCTTTTCTTTGGTCCCTTTTTCTTAATCTTTATATATATATATATATATATATATATATATATATATATATATATATATATATATATATATATATATATATATATATATTTATTACAAAATTAATATTTGAATTGATAATGTAAAGATTAATTAAAATTTTTTTTGAAATAAAACTACAGTTTTATATGATTTTCACTGAATTATATTATTCTAGCATGCTTCGCCAAAAAGTGGCTTCTTTTTTCCGTTAAAGCTTTTCTATATAACTTTTTTTTTAACGGAAATTTATCCACTAAATTTAACTAAACCTTTATATTATACTTTATTACATTATATAGGAAAACCTTTGAATGAAAAAGCAAAATTTCTAAATAGGCATAATTACGCAGTAGCATTTAAAACAAATACTAGTTTGGGCAAATATATCAAAAATAACAAGTAATGTCCATAAGTTAGATGATAATTTTAGATACTACATGTGGAAAATAAAAATAGAAAACTGTCGTTGGAATCGCTAGAAATCAATAAATTAAAAGTAGTATATATGTTACAAATATAATGTTAAATGACCAATTAGAAACAATCAATTCACCTTCATTAAACTTGTAATTTACCACTTTTTTCAATCTGTGAAATAATGTGGACTATGATCGAACGAGATGCAATAAAAATAAATTACAGGTGGTTTCAGTGTGGTAAAACAATAAAATATTTTTAAGGAATATTGTAACCGTCATTAGATAGATGTAATTTAGTTTATACTTATATAACATCTGAAGAAGCGACTGTGTTAGCGAAACATGTCAGAATAGTGAAAATCGTATAAACTGTAGTTTTATTTTAAAGCAATTTTTAATAGATTTTCCTCAAGTAAAAATTGAAACCGTCAAATATTATCAAAATAATAGTCTTTAAATTTTAAATGATTGGAAAAATGGCTTATAAGTACTTATGAAATCACAAAAACTGTACTATAAAAAAACTGTTTATCAATTTATTCTGCTTTAAACATAATTATATTTTAATGCATTCCATTCTTTCTTCTGAAAGTGATTAACATTTTCTACCTTTGTTTAGTTATGCTGCGAGCGGTACAACAATTTTATGTACATATTAGCTTTATTACCATTTTTGACGTGTTCTTTCTGCCTTAAACATTCCTTTTCCTTCATGTCCCACACACAGAATCGCATAAAAGACAAAATATAAAAACAGACATTTGTCAAATTACGAGAAAGATTTTCTGGGATTTCTATAAAGCGTTTTCTGCCTAGCGGGTTTTAGACGTGGCGGTTTGTGTGCGTGAAGATTTCTAATGTATATACTTTATTATGTCGTATTTGGAGGTCACACGAATGACAAGAAATATTTTTTACCCTGGCATATTTATATCTCTGAAATATTAAGAAAACATACTGTAACAGAAGCTGGTTTAATGCCGTATCGAAAATATGAAGTAATGCAAGTAATAATTACGATTTATCTACATATATATATATATATATATATATATATATATATATATATATATATATATATATATATATAACACATAGGCTGAAAAGTCCCGGGCCTAACACATAGATGGCGCTAGTTTTATTGCAGTCACCTTTTTTTCAGTTAATACTAACCTTCAAAAGACAGCTGTTAAAATTTCATGATATTCTATTCATTAGTTTGTGAGTTATTGTGCTAATAGTGACGCTACTTTTGTTATTTTCAAAACAATGGATCAAAAACAATTTCGTGTTTTAATTTTACACTGCTTCTTGATGGGAAAAAATACCGTTCAAGCGAAGCAATGGCTTGAAAGGTGTTATGGGGACTCCGCTCCATCAGAAACAACAATAAAATGTTGGTTTGCTGACTTCAAACGTGGTCGTAGAGACACCGATGATGCAGAACGCAGTGGACGTCCAAATGAGGCGGTAACACCAGAAAACATAAAAAAAATCCACAAAATCGTTTTGAATAATCGAAAAGTGAAGTTGCGTGAGTTAGCTGACATTAGGTGCCGCGTTTGCGCACTGTTGACCAAAAACGAAAACTTGTTGATGATTCTGAGCAGTGTTTGGCCATGTTTAAACGTAACAAACCGGAATTTTTGCGTCGATACCGGACAATGGATGAAACATGGATCCATCACTTCACTCCGGAATCAAAACGATCGTCATCTGAGTGGACAGCAACTGGTGAACCTCGTCCAAAGCGCCCGAAAGCACAACAATCGGCTGGAAAGGTTATGACCTCGGTATTTTGGGATGTGCGTGGTGTAATATTCATCGACTATCTTGAGAAAGGAAATACCATTAACAGTAAATATTATATAGACAACACACCGTGTCACAAGTCAATCAAAACAATGGCAAAACTACATGAATTGAACTTCGAATTGCTCCCACATCCACCGTATTCGCCAGATTTGGCTCCCAGCGACTACTGGCTGTTCGTAGACCTGAAAAAAATGCTCGCCGGTAAGAAATTTCGCACGAATGAAGAGGTTATCGCTGAAACTGAGGCCTATTTTGAGGCAAAAGATAAATCATTCTACAAAAGTGAGAGCAGTTAGAGCGGCGCTGGAATGATTGCGTTGCTCTTGATGGAGATTACGTTGATGAATAAAGCTAATTTTGAACCAAAAAAACTGTGTTTTCTTTGTTAGGCCCGGGACTTTTCAGCCCATGTGTTAGATATATAATGAAAGTAAAATGAAAGTAGTATGAGAAAGAAAAATAAAGTGAAATGATATGAAACTTCAGTTAGATATCGGACAATCATATTAATATATAAACCTCACTAGTTTTTGAAACAAAAGTAACCTTAATTTTTGATCATAGAAGCATATCTTCGTGGAACACAATCAGATGTATTCTAAGCCAGTAGTCGAAGATAAACGAAAAGAACAAGATTGATTTCCAAAGTATTAAGATAAAGTGATGGAAGTATAGATGATTAAGAAAAACATCAGCGAGGTTTCCTAATAATATCATATTCAAAAATTAATTTGTGTGTGTTAAAACTAAGGCAAAAATATACAAAAGTATAATACAACCATTAATGATATATGCATCTCAGCAAAACACGATACAAGCATACCAGAGACTATTGTTAATATCAAGTAATAAACAAGATATTAAAAGATGGTGAAAGAAGTGTAGACATAAGCTGCACATATAACATAGAAATAATTTTGAAATTGGATAGATAAATGGGAAAAAACTGGAGTGCGATCAACACATTGCAAGGATAGTAAACAACACGATACTGTGGTTCACTTGAATTTTACGTGAATTGGTGCACGTAATAGTAGTGCACGTAATACTGGTAGTGTTGATGAATATCCAAATTTATTAATTCGTCGGCGTTAGCAGAAAGTTGGGTTTGTTATTCGACTACGCGGAAAATTTTCCTTACAAGGTCCAGTTTGTCCAAGATCTCAAGTCGCAAAGACAATCGTTTACGCCGTACTTTCAGTAAATGAGCTCAAAATCAATTGCCACTTGACCCAGAATTTAACCGCAAAATTTTGTTCAGGGGCTAAGCTCATTTTGACCCACATGGTTACGTTAATGGTTGTGGTTACTAAAATAATTATGCCCTACATGCCCTATTAGTTATGGCCTACATGGTTATCAAATTGCCACTTTTAAAGTAAAAATAATCCGCAAATGATCCAACAATTATCGTTATATTCAGAAAAATGCACTGTATTTTGCATATTGTAAGCCATTAGCATCATTGGATCAGATTTCTTTAAAAATGGAGCACGCTGGAGAGCACGGTAACGTTAATGGGGGTCAATACAGAGCAATGGTCACTGATTATTTAATTTCGAATTTGAATGGTATTGATCTGGAGGAGATGTGGTTCCAGTTCACATGTCATACAGTTAACGCAACAATCGATTTATTGAGAAAACTATTCGGTGAGAAAATTGTTTAGAGGAACGGACCTGTTAATTGGCCACCAAGGTCATGAGATTTAACGCCTTTAGATTATCTTCTTTGGGATTATGTGAAATCTTTGGTCTATGCCGGTAAACCACCAAGGCATCTAATTTGGTTGTTTTATTTGAATGTTCCTCTGGAATGTTCCTCCTATGCTTCAATAAAGCCTTTACCAGTTTGAGCACCGCTGAATCATATATTTTATTTTAAAGCTACTATAAAACTAAAAATATATTTGTTATAAAGTTGCATTATATTCGGTTTCATCCCGACATATTATAGGTTTTATAATATTTTATAAATTTACAATTTTTGGAACAGTATAGACCGCCCACATCGCATGCCAACAGACGCTTTTAAGCGCTTTCATAACTTCCAAAAATGTTTTGCAGTGTCGAATAAATATTTCAACGATACACTGTTTATAAAGAACCACATTTTATGGAGATATATCGGTTCATAATGTTCGCGAAGTGTATTAGCTTATTTTCCCTATTTTTATGCATTTTGACAAATTTTACTGTAATTTTGTAATATACGTATCATTATTCATTCTTAACATTGATAGGGTACTAGGATATAACAGGGTATAACAAAAGTTTTTGCATTTTAGCGGTAATTATTCACTGTATAAGCACTTAAATTGTACATAAGTATTTTCTGCGAAAAACTCGATGCCGGCTTTTACCTCTTCTTCAATGCTGAAGTTTTTCTTCCCAAAAAGTGAGCTATGGACCGGAACACGTACTAATCCGACGAGATTGAGGTTAAATACTGGGTGAAGAAGAAGTTTATTCAAATTTCAAGAAGTCTAATTCGTTAGTTTTTGAGATGGTCAAGAGGTGGTTGAGATGGTCTCTTGCTTTAGAACTTTTTTTCGATGACTACAGCTGGAAATTTTTCACCTAGAGCAGGGGGTACTATGTCAAGCTGAACTGAGTAGAATTCTGAATTTATCGCCCTGCCATCAGGAACCAACTCAAAGTAAATTATTCCTTCAAAATTACATCAAACATATTGCATCACAATTTTGGTAAATCTTTCAGACCCTAATACCGGAAGAGCTAGTTGCCCGAGTATAACTCACTGCTGTATGTTATTAAGGTTTTTGAAATAAACCCGTTTTTCATCGTAAGTAACAATCCGTTTCATGAATCGAAAATCAATGGGATTTTTGAGGACATTTTTACATATTCGAACACCACGAATGGCTTACTATGGCGACATTTTATACGGGATTTTCCTATAGCTCCTATAGCCTCGCAAATGCCGGTTATCGATAGTGTTCCGCTGAAAATTGACTGTTTGTTCTATCACCTACAGTCACAGCTGATCTTAAAACGTCGACCTCGAGAGACCGTAAACGACCTGATCTTCCCTTCTCTTCGAGACCTCTGTCTCCCTCTCGCACACTTAATACGGTACCCTTTACTTTACCCTACGATACCCTTTGCTTCGCTAATCTCTTGTGCGACGTCAGTCCGAGCGGCTTTTTTAAAATAATGTCTTAATATTGCAACTGATTTCACTCGTTTAAACGTTTTGAATAAAAACCGCTGCCTGAATATTTCGCAGTGAAATCACTTTAACCCTTTGTTACTCGCGCTCAATTTCGTGACGTGGTTACTCGCGCGGGGTATACAGTACTCCACCCAATTTTCATCAATAAATTAGGCAAATAAATTAACATTTCAATAAGAATTATGAATAAAATATAATTATAATAAGGTATATCTTACATTAAAAAAAAATATTTATATGGTTTTTATTGAAAAAAAAATATATATCGAATGATATTGTAAAAAAAAATTAAATTCAAATTGTGTAATACCATAATGCAAATTATTTTATAAATCATCGTCTTAGTTATTATCCGATGGTAAACCACCACAGGTCTTACATTTGATGTCCAAATGCTGTTTACAGGTAAACCGTCCACAGGATAAACATTTTACCGTAGTTTGGGTGTCCTTTGATCGGCCGCACATATAACATCTTCCTCTCTTGCGTTGTGAATGATCAGTTGGCTCTGAATGATGTTCTACTTTCCCGACCATATTCTCTACAATGCAGCGAATATTTATTGGCAGAGATCTGATCAATACACGCTGTTGAAGATGTGGCTTCATCAGGGACAGAGCTAGATTTTTTTGAAAAACTTTTCTCCTCATCATGTTAGGACCGTGTTTACAGTAAATTATGTAGCTATTTATCCCCGCAACATTCAAAAACGACATAAACAAGTTATATGGCCACCTTTGGGTACGTCTCGTTACCGTATATGAACTACACATCTGGTCAACAGTGTCGACACCTCCTTTTGTTCTATTATATTGCATAATTATTTCAGGCTTATTGCTTTCTTCGTCTATCTCAATTTGATCGTGCATAGTTGATAAAAGTACAACGGATTTCCTCAGTTTTGGCACATAAGAAACTAAAGTCATCCCATCCTGAAAGCCAAAGGTAGTAGACCCTAGTTCCCTTGTCTTTGACGGTAAAAATTCAAGTGGAATTTCCCTTTTATTTTTTTTCATGGTTCCAATTAGAGTCATCCCGTTTAGAGTCCAATTTCGTCATTCGTTTAGGTTCCAATTAGAGTCATCCCAGTAGAGTCATCAAGTAACTTTTTTGCCAAAGGGACACTGGTATACCAGTTGTCCATAGTTATATTTCTATTGGATCCTTTCATACTCTCAGTCAATCTTAGGACAATATCAGTGGGGGTATTGCTTACTCTGTAAGGCCCATCTGGCTGAAGACCACAATAAACCTCCAATTTATATGTATAAAAGGTTTTAGCATCCACGGCAGCAAATATTTTGATCCCATACTTTGCCGGCTTATTTGGGATGTATTGTATGAAAGAACATCTACCACGGAATGGTTCTAATTTCTCATCAATTGTTATAAACTCACCCAGGGAGTATGCTTTTTGGCAATTTGCAACAAATTGATCATAAAATGACCGGACTGCTGCAAGCTTGTCTAACTTTCTCCTCTCCTGTCTGGTTGTTCTGTCATCAAGTCTTATAGCGCTATGCAAAAAATAAAACCTTGCATACGACATCACCCCTCTGCTAATTTCGATTCCTGTCCCATCACTTGCGAAAATGTCATGAAGATCAGTTTTACTCATTTTCTTTGTACCGATCAAATACAACAGACCCACAAAGGCTAATATTTCTTCTTTAGATGTTTCCTTCATATCCCGTTCTCGAGAATAAGTACCAGCATTTTTCAGTTCTCTAATGTAAATATTAGTGCCAAGCACAATTTCATCAATCATAGTCTCATCAATGATTTTTCTAAATGCTGATAATTCATTTGATATTTCAGTTGATGTAGTGGAAGGAAACCTTTTTTTCAAAATATTTTTTTTTGACGTTTTTGCAAACTTACTTGTTATAGGAGTTTTTTTCCATTTGTGAGTTTCTATAGGAACATTCTCACCTCTAATTTTTTTATAAATGTGTTTCACATAATTTTCATCATCACCTACTTCATCAGTGGATTGGTCAGACGAGTACCCTTGTTCACTGCCGCTGTCGTGATTTTTGTCCTCATCATTTACACATTCCTCTTCAGAATCAGAGAAACCAATAGGTAGTACTTCTGACTCATCCTCTAACTCATCTTCCGATAGAGCATCCCAAGCAGCCCTGATTTCTTCATCTGTGCGTAACAGATTACTCCTAAGAAATAGAAAAGTAAATTAATAAAAAAAAAACACAAATCAAACGTTTTTAGTCTCAACTTTCTAACAACTTACTTCGACAATTATTATAATATAATTAAAAGAAATAAATAAATTGAATGGAAACTGCCATAAAACAGTAGTAAAATGAATAAATAAATAAAAAACTCAAGGATAAAAATACTTACATTCTTGCTCACGTGGGGTATACAGTACTCCGTATCAGAACTGACCAATTTTTCTGTTTAACAATTGATCAAATACTGATATGAATGCAATGAAGCGAATCAAATCTAATAGAACACATGTCCATTGGAGGTTAGAAGGGCGGCCAAGTCTAGATTCGCAGTTGTGCCAACAATAGCAAACAAAATATACCTCTGGGTGACTATATCACCCAGTGCGAGTAACAAAGGGTTAATACTAAAGAAGGAATGTTTATTTGTTAGATCAAAAAGTGGTAATCGGATTAAATCTTCGAGGAGTGAAGTTATCCTATATTTTTGATTAACATGAATGAACAACAAAATGAACATGAATATCGCAACAAATTGGTTTCTAAAATAGTGTTTATTCATTGGGTGCTCAACCATCGCTGAGGCATATTTAATGATATTTAACACTCATCTAGAAATTACAACGAAATTGTGGCATACAGATGACAGCTGAATCTAACCATTTTAATTTAGAGTCAAATATACAAAGTACGTAACGGTTAATTTATTTTTTTAATTTTTTGATGCACTTATTGCGATGTGTCTTATCTGATGTTGAACTTTATTTTATATATTTTTATACTTTTTTTATATTCTTCATATTTTATATATTTTTAGGGTATATTTTATATTTTATATATTTTAATAGTTTGTTTTATATATTTATTACTTTTTGTGTTTTAAAATTTAATCTGTTTGTGCTATAATTTAATGTGCTATATTTTAATGTATATGTCTGATTCAAATCCATGTTAGCCATACGCTAAATAAATAGAATAACCACCTCTACAGAAACATTAGGTTCAGATAGAACTTTGAAGTGATCCTTATTAATGAATATTCAGTATATGACTTGCCATCTTAAGCGAAAATTATGCAGCTCTTGGAGTGAAAATTCGTGAAGGAATAAGCAAAAAAATTATTTATTTCACTCGTTTCTCTCTCTTCTACTTGTTCTTCTTCGTATTCTGCTTTACAGAAGAGTCGTGACCTATGGAAACTCATTCCGTTCGCTTACTTTCCGGACTACTTCTCGCGAGCGTTCCTTATTTCTAGCTTCCTTGGTTGCATATTGTGGAAATGAACCAATTAGTTCTTTAATTTGGATTATCAATTTCTGTACTACCAGTTTTTCCAGGCTATTGCCATCCCTGCGTTCAATGTGACCAAAGAATATTCGTTAGGTATTTTTCACACTACAAAGATACCCAAAGGTTTTGAGTGAATATCTGGTAAGGCGAGGCCAAATACTTTTGTTATACCCTAGTAGTTAACAAGCATAGGTCATGCCATCAATGCTAAGAATGAATAACGATACGTATATTACAAAATTATAGTAAAATTTGTCAAAATCCATAAAAATAGAGAAAATAAGCTAATACACTTCGCGAATATTATGAACCGATATATCTCCATAAAATGTGGTTCTTTATAAACAGTATATAGTCGAAATATTTATTCGACACTGCGAAACATTTTTGGAAGTTATGAAAGTGCTTAAAAGCGTCTGTTGGCATGCGATGTGGGCATTCTATACTTTCCCAAAAATTAAAAATTTATAAAATATTTACAAAATATTATAAAACCTATAATATGTTGAGATGAAACCGCATATAATGCAACATTATTGCAAATATTTTTTTAGTTTTTTAGTAGCTTTAAAATAAAATATATGATTCAGCGGTGCTCAAACTAGTATAGGCTTTATTGAAGCAACCAAAT
This sequence comes from Cosmopolites sordidus, assembly GCA_031761425.1. Classification (NCBI taxonomy): domain Eukaryota; kingdom Metazoa; phylum Arthropoda; class Insecta; order Coleoptera; family Curculionidae; genus Cosmopolites; species Cosmopolites sordidus. The sequence goes on along the minus strand of JARFXV010002615.1, from coordinate 21,675 downwards.
ATTACTTTACAAAACACTACTCAAAGAGAAAAAAAGAGATTTTTCGCATAGTAATATATGGTAAATGTGGATATTACTGCGGTTTTTTAATATTGGGTCAACTTTTTCAAGTTTCAAGCTTTTTGAATACTTTACTATAATCAATAGCATTAACGTCCAGATGATGTAATCCGCATGTTTTGAATCCGTTCTCTATTTTTTTTTTAATTTAAACTGTCGAATGTTTTTTTTCAATACATGAGCAACTTGGTTTTTCTTGTACTAATTATTCCAGAATCTTCACACAAAGCTTAAAAAGGTCTTTGATGAGCTTCTCTAAATGTACGAAAGAGAGCTATATCTAACGGTTGTAAGATATGTGTAGCGTTAGGATGTAAGCCAACAAGAATTATTTTATTTTCACTGCAAAATTTGCTCAGAGTCAAAGTTACGTGTGAACTATGTCTATCAATGTACAATATAATTGATAATTGAATATTGCTTTGGTCAACCCATAGAAAAAAAACATTTGTTATATATTCGTAAACATTGTTGCACTGTTATCAGAATAACCAAAACTGAAGTTTGGAGGTGCTACCTTTAATAGTAATATCTTTAGATACGCTTTGACCTGCAAAGAGCACCAAAGTTGGTGCTAGATTGCCTGTTGCACGAGGACAGTGGCGTTTTCTTTTTCATTATTACTGACAATACTATGCACGTCCTTAGTACCTTTTGGCGCAAGCATTGATGACTGTTTTGAATTCATGAAAACACCAATTTCATCTCTATTAAAAACCTTTGTAGGATTAATAGTCGAAAGGTCTTCATCCGTTGAAACTTCAGTGAAATAGTCACAAACTCCTTTAAACCATCCACGTATCGCTATTCCGTTACGTGTACCGTAACTTTTGCCCGGGTTAGAGACAAGTTTTCAGAAACATTTGGATGCCGTTTTAATAACCTTCGAGCCAAGACCTTCCTGGCTTATTATCGATGAATGGGGTTTTTCGCTTATCGTTATCACATAAAACTTATATCACGTTAACACTTTCGTTATCACTTTCAACTCATTTTTGTTTGGTTACAGGGAACCCCTGCCTGCAGCAATAAAAAATCCATTCCACTATCTCATTTTCTTCTTGATCATTCAGAACAGTTGATGGTCCTGGTGGCTTGTCGCTATATACTTTTTTGTTTTTTGCTCTGATTGTTGACTCCGGTATGTTAAATTTTCTGGAAACTACGGCAACTGTCATTCCACCGAGAGCTTCTGCGACTGCTAATTTTACGTCATCTTTATTATAATTATACCTAGTTTTTTGTTCACTTTTAACTTATTTTTTGTTTATTAACTTTTGATTTTTTATTTACTATGCCGTTACTTATTTTAAGGTTTAAAATCCAACAAACGACTGGATGTACTCCTGGACTAACAGTCTAATGTATTCTTTTATCCGCGAAACCCTACGAACTTATATATATATGCGAGCTGAATTCAGGTAAGCGACTGAGGGAACTCTCAGGGCCAAAGATCATATAAATCAATTTTTCGAATTCACGATTCTCTAGAAATGGTGCCTTTTTATATTAATTTTATAATTGTGTCAAATCTATAACTATGGATCCTTAGCTCCTGGATCGTTTGGGATTTTTTCTTATAAATTTTCTGCGTCTGACCTTTAAATTCAAATAAAACAACTAATAGCTTATGGTTTATCGGCATAGACCAAACATTTAACATAACCTCAAAGGAAATAATCTAAAGGCGTTAAATCCTCTAAAGAATTTTCTCATCGAATTGTTTCCTCAATAAATCGATTGTTGCATTGGCTGTATTACATGTGAAGCAGTTCTGCTGAAACCACATCTCCCCCAGATCAATACCATTCAAATTCGAAATTAAATAATCAGTGACCATTGCTCTGTAATGACCCCATTAACGATATCATTCTTTACAGCTTGATTTTTAAAGAAATACGGCCCAATGATGCTAGCGGCTTACTATCCGCAACATATAGTGCATTTTTCTGGATACAACGATAATTATTGGATCATTTGCGGATTATTTTCGCTCTAAAAGTGGCAATTTTTAAATTCTGGGTCACGTGGCAATTCATTTTGAGCTCATTTACGAAAAGTACGGCGTAAAAAAATGTCTTGCGGCTTGAGTTCTTGGACAAGCTCGATCTTGTAAGGCACCAGATCAAGATCTTTACGTTAAATTTCCGCATAGTCGAATAACAAAGCCCAACTTTCTGAGCACGCCAACGAATTGATAAATTTGGATCTTCATCAACATTACCAGCAACAGCAGGAATAATTTTTTGGGAATGCACAGATTTTCGTCTTGCTTTTGCTTTAATATCGAGCAACGTAAAATACATCGCTTGGTTGGGCTATTATGTGCACCATAAAATTCACGTAAACTCCAAGTGAACCACAGTATCGGGTTGTTTAGTCTCCCATTTATCTACCCAATTTTCCAATTATTTCAATGTCATATATGCAGCTTATGTCCACACTTCTTTCACCATCTTTTAGTATCTTGTTTATTATTTGATATTAACAATATTCTCTGTTACGCTTGTATCATGTTTTGCTGGGATGCGTACATCATTAATGGTCGTATTACACTTTTGTATATTTTTGCCTTGGTTTCAACACAGACAAATTTATTTCTGAATATGATATTATTAGGAAATCTCGCTGATGTTTTTCGTACTCATCTATTTTTCGTGAGATTCAGATTTATCTATATTTCTTCGAGGGATGTTATATTGAAGGAGACAAAATTTGGATTATTAACAGGGGCGGTTGGTCCATAAGGGCACGTGGGCACGTGCCCTACGAAAAAAATTAAAGAATGAAAGAAAAATGATATCTAACAGTTACACTTGTATTTCTACATAGCAAAGTGTGTGTATGATACTAGGAAAAGTAAAATTTTTGGTTGCGACACATTTGCCTATCCCCGTTCCAAAATTTGGTTATATGTGCCCCACCTATTTTCCCCCCACGAACCGCCGCTGATTATTAAATAGATATTTTGTCTTTTATTTAAAAAGTCACCTTACTTTTTAATCATAGTAGTTTTCATTTTTTTTTTTCCTTTATTTGGGTTTTTCGCCACTATCTAAAACTCAAAAAATATTAAAAATACCTGTTCTTATGTAAAGAAAGAATCACTGGGTAAAAACAAAAAACCAAACGGAGACAAATTTCTCAGTGATTCTTTTTTGGAATAAATTTACCTAACGAACAAAATTTTAAAGATATAAACATGTTATAAAAAAATTTCCAAACTTTTAACGTTAACGTTTCGGAGGGTAGTCTCCCCCCGTTTTCAAAACTAAACTAAAAAATAAATTATATTAATTTGTAATATATAAAGTAACGAGTGAAAGTAAATATATTTTTTTTTGTGTATGTCAACGATATTTACATTGACAAAACTGGCATACTACCAAAAAACATATATAAGTTATGTCTACTGTGTGATTGTTTATTATACTGATTGTGTATTCAAATATTTAAATGTGTTTAATTGTATTCTTAAGAATCTTATTAATTATTAATTATTAATTCTTAATAATTAAGTAAATAAAAATAACTATTGCTATGCCTTCGGTAGATTTAAATTCAATATGGTTCCCGATTCTCTTAATTCGATATATTAAAAAAAATATATTTACTTTCACTCGTTACTTTATATGTTACAAATTAATATAATTTATTTTTTAGTTTAGATTTGAAAACGGTGAGAGAGTACCCTCCGAAACGTTAACGTTAAATGTTTTGTTTAAATTTTGTTAAATTTTGTTCGTTAGGCAAATTTATTACAAAAAAGAATCACTAAGAAATTTGTCTCCGTTTGGTTTTTTGTTTTTACCTAGTGATTCTTTCTTTACCTAAGAACAGGTGTTTTTGATATTTTTGAGTTTTAGATAGTGGCGAAAAACCCAAATAAAGGAAAAAAATATATGAACACGCCACAATCATTCAGACATTAGTTTTGATATTGTTGAATACCAAAAAATGTAAAGTAAACTTCACAACAAAAAACACCTTCAGTGTATTCTGATCGGATTCAATTCAAATTCCCGCCCCCTTAAATAATTCGATGTTAAAGAAAAATCTGAATTAGGTCAGTTTAAAAACTTAATTATCAAAACCTGAATTTTATGCAAAATATTAATGTAATTATTGTGTTTAAACCAATTTGGTGTACATTTAAAATTACCTAAAAGCAGCAATATAATTATATACATTAAATAAATGCCGATTATTATATTAAATGTTGTGAAACTATGGGTATAAACTATCCCACAAGAATCAACTATTTTGTAATTTTGCTAATCATAACATTGATGTTTAAAATTATCCAGCAGTAAAGTTTTAGGGTATAATTTTAACGTCGATAAAAGTTCAACATTTTAAATCGTATTATGTTTACGGCGTATGAATTTAAAAGCAAAATTAGCTAATCTAAAAATCAATATATCGATGCAATCCATTGTTTTATTATGATTGTTTATGTTCTATAAGTATTCTGTTTCGAAATTTAATGGTTATAACGTATATTGCCAAAATATGTATTGTAATATTTTCAAATAAATCTCTATATGATTAAATATCGAATGAAGCAGAATTCCCTTTTGCAGTAAATTATTGTAGTATAAATTTAGAAAACATAACCTTTATGCAGTGTTAATTACAAATCTATATATATATATATATATATATATATATATATATATATATATATATATATATATATATATATATATATATATATATATATATATATATATATATATATATATGTATATATATGAGTATTAGGTGCGTATAGACCCGGTTGGATAACGTAAAGCATACTGACTCATTTTCGAGTGTTCTTTCTGATCCTCCACACCTCTCTCATCCTTTCTCCGTGGATTCTCTTTCTCTCCTCCGGCCACTTTGTTCCCGATCTCCTCGAAACTTCGCTCCCTGATGCAACGTTCCATATATGTATTTTGGGTCTGTACGTTCTTCTATCCTCAATCTCTGTCGGACTCATTTGTGCCTTTCCCAGATCAGCTCTGACTTGTGCGATCCATGGTACTGTTGACTTGACTCCTTATATGTACGTAAGAATTCTGTTGATGAGTCTTGTCGGTGGGAGTCTACTGATATGTCCATAGAATTTCAATCTTCTTTTTCTTATGTCTGCCGCTACGTTGGACATTGTCTCTGGGGTTTTTCTAGAATGTAGTCTGTATCCTTCCTCTGTCAGTTTTGGGCCGACAATTTTCCTCATAATTTTGCGTTCTTCTTTTAGTATGTTTTCTATGCCGCTTTTTGTTTGGAGTGTAAGTGTCTCGCTTGCGTATAGTACCCCTGGTTTGATTACTGTGTTGTAGTGGCTTATTTTTGCGTATGTGGATAGGCATTTCTTATTGTAGATATTGTGTGTCTTGCCGTATGCCCTCTTCATCTTCTGTAATCAAGTCTTCTGTGCTATCTTCTCTCCTCCTGTGGGTTCGAGGATCTTGCCCAGATATTTGAAGTGAGTGACCCTATTTATTTATTTGGTGTTCAAATTTTGGACATTTAATTTTGAGCAGAAGAGTTCGGTTCTTTGAAAGGATATTTGTAGGCCAACTTTCTCTGTACATTCCTTGAGGACTTCGATCTGTTTGGTTGAACTTTTTTCATTGTCTGCGAGTATGGCTAGATTATCTGCGAAGACTAGGCATAATATTTCTATGTTGTTTTCTGTTTATATATATATATATATATATATATAGATATATATATGTATATATATATAGCCATATATATATATATATATATATATATATATATATATATATATATATATATATATATATATATATATATATATATATATATATATATTCAGGTAAGCGACTGAGGGAACTCTCAGGGCCAAAGATCATATAAATAGATTTTTCGAATTCGCGATTCTCTAGAAATGGTGCCTTTTTATATTAATTTTTTAATTGTGTCAAATGTATAACTATGGAGCTTTAGCTCCTGGATCGTTTGGGATTTTTTCTTATAAATTTTCTGCTGATCAAAGTTTGAAGAAAGTAATGTAACGGTTTTCATCTTCACTTCAAGGAATCAATTTGTTATATATATTCGTTGGTTCCGCCCCCCAACACATTGGTTGATGGTCTGATCTTTAAAGATGTTTGTCTTTTACCTTTTTTGTTGTCTGGATGCTTGTATCGTTATTTTTCGGGTTTTTTTAAACAGAAAAGAACAGACAGCCAAATAGGCGATATTACGTTCTTCATATTCCTATACCAAGGAAAACATTCTGAAAAATTATATATATATATATATATATATATATATATATATATATATATATATATATATATATATATATATATATATATATATATATATATATATATATATATGATTTTATATCAGAAATTTTTTTAGATTGTACGGCAAAATTTCGTTGATTTTATTCTGTACAGGATGTGATTTTTACATTAAATGTTATCATTTGATAATATTTATTTATTTATACGAGTTTGAATGTTTTTATATATAAGATTTGTTTTGTGATTTGTTCTAAATATATTTTAGTTTGACGAAGTAATACTTTCTTCTGTTATAACGATCTACATCAGGCTTAAATTTTTAAACTTACTTAGTTTTTGATTTGTATTACATTTTATATTTATATAAATTATTAACTTTTTTTATGTTACTAAGCACTTACTAAACTATTTACTTACAACTACTTAACTTTTTTAATGGTTGTTTTCATATTAAATAACTATTAAATTAATTATTAACTAATAAAATATTTTCAGTGCATAATCTATTATGAAAGGAAAATATCTGATTTAAACAATTAATATAATCTTTACGTTGTATTTCTTTGTTTTTCTTATCAAAAGCCTTGAATATCTTTTTTTAGCTGTTTAGGATGTCGCATAGCCTGAATAGGGACACGAATATAGTTTAGCTCTGAGGACCCACAAAGCACGAAATAAAACCATGTTGTATCATCTCTGGATTTTTTCCTTCAGTTATTAGAACCATTCCGGCATTTCCCAACTTGAACGCCATTCTCTTTTATTTTTTCCCGAATCCGTTTTTTCTTTCTCTTGTTTTTACTTTGATATGTCACAGTCTGTTTAATCTATTGTCTTTGCAATATTTCCAGACTTCTCTATTTTGCTGATTTTTCCTGTTGCTTTTAAAAATAATCGAAACTCATTTGATTTCTATAATAAGAATTGAATTAATTATGTCAGGGAGTCGCTAAATTCTCAAAATTCAGAAATTTACCACGGAATATAAAATCAACTCTTTTAAATTCCTTGACTTTTGTTTCGCTACCCGTTTTAGCATAATAAGGAGATAATGTAGTCTTAGATTCATCATCAGATTGAATGATTTTCTGATGAGGTTAACTTGATTAGCGAAGCACTCGTCGATAATTTAAAAACAGTCGATTCTTTGAGTATATTGTTTCACACCAAAATGCTTTACAATCTTTTGTTTATAACTGATTATTACTAACCATTAATACATCTATGCAATACAAGGGTTGCTATTTATGTGTCGGGAGTAATAAATATTTATCGTAACAAATATAAGCAATATAACAAATATTTATCATTGAAAATGGTTTTTTGTTTCTCAAAATATTCTCCGCGATGATCGATACACTTTTGCGTACGTTTGAGTCAATTTTCATAGCACTTTTTCTATTCCGATTGAAGTATCTCCAAAACATGCATTTTGAAGCGTCGCTGCTTCTTATAGCGTCGAAAATCCTTGACCACGTAGTTTATTCTTCACGAACAAGAACAAAAAAACATTTAGTATCAAATCAGGACTGCACGGCGGATGATCCATCTAGTTCCGATTGTCATGGTCAAGAATGATCCTGAGTCATTCTCTCTGAGTCATTGGGTTCCATTCAGAATTGACTGTTCTATGGTTCTCTAGTAGCACTCTAGCCACATTCCCATTTATCTAAAAAAAAAACAGGCGATCATTTGCTTCAAAGTGCTTCTTGCCCGAACAACTTTTGTTGGGTTTTGCTCATTTTGAAAAATCTATATAGTCGACTGCTGTTTACTTTCGGGCTCACTTGCATAGATCCAAGATTCGTCATTGGAGTAGATGTTATACACGGCTTTTGACGCACCACGAATGTATTTTGTGAGTTTTTTTTGCACCGATCGACACGAGCCTTTTTTTTTGAACGATTGTCAAGTTATGCGGAATCCATCGCATTCAATTTTTTTTCCCGGCTAAATGTTTCTGTAAATTCTTGTGTATTCTTGTCATACTAATGTCCAGGGATCCCTCAATATCACGGTATATCACATGACGATCTTACTTAATCAGTTCGCGCACAGTATCGATGTTTTTTTGCACAACAACGACGGCCGCGATCGAATTCACTAAATCAATTATATACAATGGTTTTAGATGGGGCTTCATCGTGAAAAATCGAAGTTAGTTGATCGATGTGCTGTTGTTGAGATAATCCACACCGAAAGCCGTAGTAAATTATCGCAAAACAATTTTCATGAGCTAATTTTATTTTTTGCATATAAATACATACAAATAGCGTCCGTATAACAAAACATTCTGAGTACGAATACAGTCAACAATGTCAAACTTTACGATGTATATGTCAGATGGCGTCTAGCAACACTAGCAACTAGCCATTGTGGCCAAATTCCGGATACATAAGTAGCAACCCTCGTATAAATATTTAATACATATTGTTCAGTTCAATATAAAATCATCCGATGTATTTAAACATATCTATGTATAGTTTGTGATAACGCTTTCAGCTCTTACGAATTTTATTTTAAGGCTCTAATGGATTCAAAATATTTTCCACTAAGTGGTAATTTAAATTTGAGAAGTAAAACAATTTACTTGTGGCCATCTCTGACAAGTACGGTGCTTGGTCGATTATTTTCGTTGAGTGCTTGTAAACAATTTGCGTACAAGTGATGTATGGGACGGCTCATTACCGTGGTGCACATATTTAGATGTGTTGAGCAAACTTTTTCTCTCAAATATCTCATAACATCCAGATTAACTCACTGAAAACGAAATTCAGAGTGGATAACCAAAAGTGAGTGAAACAAACCAAATCAATCATTCTGAAGCTTGTTTCCTAATTTTGATGTACGCAAAGTTACTTTAGCCATGTTTGGTTTCTTTACCTTAACTTATATTAAAGGAATTGATCTTCAAATACTTGGGGGCCATCTAATAGGCCCATAAGTATTTAACATAATATTTTTATATTAGCATATATACAATTTTAAGTTGGGTCATTGTGTTTTTTATTTCATTTTATTTGGTGATTAGCTCATACACCCACATAACTACTCATAAAAAGGGTATCGCCTGTGTATATTTATTGAATTTGTTCTCAAAATTGTTTTGGAATAAATTTATATTTTTTCTCTTATTTTAATTCACTTTTTCCTTTTAATATAGTTTCAGAAGCTTAGTGAATTTTTTGGTTCTAAAGTAATTATTGATACTAGTTCTGATCAAAGATCTCCGTCATGCTAAGGTAGATTTGCACACTGTTTTTGATTCACGAGTATACATAATAATATACCAGAAGTAACAATCAGAGAAAAACCAGGCAACATATGTGATCTAACACCACTCCATTTGGTTAGGTATTTCCTCAAGTTGGAATATCGCTTCAAAAATCAGCTGGAGTGTTATATATTGGAGGAAAGAATTGTTTGAATATTTTCGTTATATCGTGTGACAAATGTAAAAAATGTTGAAATATAAAACTGATTTGCGACACCTACCTTCTTTATTGGATTACTGAACTTTAGAGATCGCTCTAGTATTTGATAGAAAGAATTTTTATTTAGTGCCGACTAGTCCAGAATTCTGCCTATTTGTCTTACGTAGAGAAGAAAGAAATATTGGTAGAACGGACTTCTAATAAAAGTTAAATCGATATGTCTATGCATTCTTTAGAATTCCGCGTCACACGGCTTCAAAATAAAGGGCTCAGGAACAAAGTTGGTGTCAACTCTAAATTAAATATTTCCAAGAGCGGACAAACTGAAAACTTTCGAAAATGAAGAAAATGTAAAATTTATGTCCTTTAAGGAAACTTGCGCCATCCTAACTTCTTTTCAAGTTTTTTTTTGTTTTCAGTTCATACCTCTGGCCCCGTTCAGCCTCCGAGGCATTTCATCTACTATGTCTTCGACGAAATAAAAGTTTCTTAACTATTCTTAAATTTCGCTGGCTAAGGTGTTTCCGTTCGAAGGTAGCGGCGGCAATTTACGGTTTGGTCCATTTATCTCCGAAGGGTCGAATTTTGGATTACTCGAATAACTTTTGAGAGGCCAAAACTACTGATGGGGAGGAAATTTATTCGATTCTCATTACGGAAACGGAAAATGGCGAATTTGCGAAATGAAAATGAGATCATTTCTGGTCTGATATTATCGAAATATTCTGGTATTTTAAAAAAGGACTTATATTTCGTGTAATACTTTTCAGATATAAAATAATATATTCTATAGTTGAGAGTATAGTACTAGGCTACCTGAAAAGTTCGTGGAACGGAAATGATAAAACAAGTTTATAGTTGAAAAAAATGACTTTATTCTTCCGTATAATCACCCTTAAGTTCAATACATTTTTCTTAGCTATTCTCCAATTCATTTATTCCATCTCTGAAATGGTTTTCTGGAAGTCCTTCAAAATACTCATCTACGGCTGCTACAACTTCTTCATTTGATGAAAAACGATTGCCACGTAGGAATTTTTTAAGGTTTGGGAACATATGAAAGTGAGAGGAGGCCAGATCTGGTGAATATGGTGGATGCTGCAACAATTGGTAGAGTAAATTCTTCAATTTGGTCATCGCTGGAAAACCTCTGTGAGCCGGTGCATGAAAATTTTTTTTTCTTCGCTAAACCAGGTCTTTTTTCATAAATTTTTGTATTCTATTGATTCAAAAAGTTTGTCTAATACTGCCCTGTTATTGTTTTATCAGTTTAAAGGTAATCAATTAACAAAATGCCAAAAAATAGATGCCATAATCTTTTTGGTCGATTTTGTCCACTTTGAGTGGACAAAATCTTTTTTTTTTTGACAGTTTGCTTCGTAGCTGAACAACCGGACTCAGTCCATTCTGCGGTTTGTTGTTCCAGTTCAGAATCATAGTGGTAAAGCCAAGACTCGTTCATACTTATATAACGACGTTTAAAATATTTTTTATTTCAAAAAAGATCCAAATGGTTAGAAAGTTTCACTCGAAGTCGTTGTTGATCACAATTTAACAAATGCATCTCCCACATAGCTTTCTCAAGCCCACTTCCTTTTTCAAAATATGAAACACCCGTTCAGTTGAGATGTCCATAGCTTTAGCAAATTCACTCAGTCAATTTTCTGTTAGCCATAACCATATCATGTATAGAATTAATTATTTGTTCAGTAGTTGCACTTATTGGACGTCCAGAACGAGGATCATCATCCAGGTGTGTACGACCACGTTGAAACTTACCTGCCCACTTACAAACCATTGTCTTTGTAGGAACAGACTCCTCTAATACATTTACCATTTAACAATGAATTTGCATTGCCTTTAAACCTTTTTTTATATAGAATTTAATACGACGCGATTTTCAATATTTTCCATTTAAAAAAAATAACACTGATACGTTTGGTTTAACCTGCTGTTTTTGTACGAATGAATTGACAGATCGACTTAAAACTTCACATATGATCATATGCAGGATGAAACTTCTAAATGTAGTAGCTTATATAGTTCTTTTACTGCTCTATAGGTTTGCTCCGCGAACTTTTCAATTATCCTTGTATAGTTGAGATCAAATAAATTATGTTTTTTGTTGATGAAACGTTTGTTCGCTTTTTTGGTGGTAGGTTTCATTGAATTGCAAAAGTGAAGTGTTATCTACTGCACATGTGTAAAGTCTTTGTTATTTTACAGAATGAATTCCAATCGGTACTTGTGTAAAAATGTTGTTGTAAAAATGTACAAGAAATACGAGTGACATATAATACTTTTTTATTTTCGAAAACGTAAGAATTCTCACAGACACAAAATAAAATTTGTGCTGTGCAAAGGTACTATTCCATCTTCGGACAGTTTCGTGAAATCAATTTTAATTTGAGCGATGCATTCTGGATGAACGGTAGAATCTAATGGCTACGAAGTATTAGCGCTAATTATAAGTGATCGCCATAAAAATACTTTAGAGACTAGATACATTTTCGTAATCATCAGGGCTGATGTATAGCTGCTGTATGAGTTATAGCAGAAGAAGTTAATAGGCCGAATTTCAGCTTATTAGTTTCTATTGAAGCGCAACTAAATTGAATCAAAATTGGTGGTTAAAGGTGATGAGAAATGGATTGTGTATACTGGTGTAAGCGAAGAGAAGTCTTTTCAATCAGGGAAAAAGCTAGTTTTTCCTGGTTGAAACATCCAGAAGGATATGTTATGCTTTTGGTGGGACTGGAAGGGAGTCGTTTATTATGAATTGTTACCTGAAAACCAAGCAATTAAATCGGGAAGTCGATTATAGAAAGAGCATTCCGTTTCATCGAGACGATGCTAAACCACACGTGTTTTTAGCCACCCGACATACATTTTTACAATTTAAATGGGATGTTTTAGTTCATCCACCATACTCTCCTGATCTTTGCCCCTTCGACTACTATTTATTTAGATCGTTTCAAAATAGCTTAGATAGTAAAAATGTTACTTCCTTGAAATACTTGACTTGCATCAATCTAATAAATGATTTCAAATCATAGTTGATGTAAAGGGTTTCCCAATAAGAGCGATAGGATTTGAATTTCAAATAAAACACAGAAAATTCTGCCGAAAATGGTGCTCATTGTTTTTTTAGATGGTATATTTTATGTCATTTATCATTTAAACAAAATATCTTCAAGTGGCCATCTCGACTCTTCTTGTACTGGTTGATTCCATTGGCCCACTTTTTGATGACTCGATGGCTCGAATGTTGGCTTCAAGTTCATCAAGAGTCTTGTGTTTGTTGTTATAAACCTGTGATTTAACATAGCCCCAAAGAAAATAGCCTAAAGGTGTTAAATCACAATGTCTTGGTAGTTAGTTGCAAGGGCCATTCCGTGAAATTAGCGATTCTCCGAATCGATTGCTCAATAAGTCCATCGCAAAGCGTGCTGTGTGTCAAGTTGCGTCCTCTTGTTTAAAATGTAGTTTGTCCGCATCAATTTCATCAATTTTCGGAAAGGCAAAATCGGATAACATTGCACGACATCGATCGCCATTCACTGTGGCTGCTCAGCGTTCGTTAAAAAATACGGCCCGATGAAATTCCGGATCGTTTTCCATTGCTTCTAACGCCCAATCTGCGAACTTCCGATATAATCGATGGTTAGTTGGCTTAAGTCTTTGTGCCAATACAATCTTGTATGAGTGTAAACCGAGATCAAAACGCAAAATACGGCAGGGGGTCATCCTGGATAAGCCCAATTCTTGAGAACGACGCGGAACAGACACATTATTGTTCTCAGCAACACTTTCACGAACAGCCGCGATATTATCCTTACTACGACCACTACGAAATTGTGAGGGTGGCTTTTGGTTATGAAGACTAATCTCACGTTTAAAATTATCAATTATATGACGGATAGCTTGATAAGAACAAGCAAAATGACGAACGTGTTTTGAACGAAATGCTCTTTGAGTAGCAATAAAACTTCTCGAATGTTGATAAGATGTTTGGACAATTTCCGAACGTTGAATTGACAGCAAATGTCAAGAATTGGATATCAAATATGGCCGCTATTAGCTTTCAAAATCCTATCCTCCCTATTGGGATGTACTTTATTGGTTATATAGAATTGATTTAAAAAATCAGGATCTTATTGATGAAATTAATTTATTAAAGAAACAAACAATATTTTTATTCAATCTCAATATTACCTAATATATTAAAAAGAGAGAAAAAAATAGAACGATAAACTTAAAAATAATCAATTAGGAACATAAAGGCAAATCATGCTTATCAGTTTTAAAACAAACCTCGTATAACACCGAAGCAAGCAAAAATAGGAAAAACCGAAATGCAAACGTTTGCCCGCAATATACCATCGCCGAACGTTTACACAATTTTAATAGAATTTGGACCATTGATCTTCGTAGGTAAATACAAGTGTTCTTTTTCTTTTGACAGAAAATTGGTAGACCTCTATCGGATGTGTTATAAAAAGCCGTCTAGAGCGAACGGAGAAGTCATTTGTTTCGGTGTCTGCTGTCAACCATGTCGCGAGGAAAACGGAAGGAAAGAGGAGTGGGGGGTAACGAGCAAAGACAAAACTTGTCTACTTCGTGCATTGTTACTGCAGTTGTTTTTGTAAAAAAAAACTTTTACTGGAGTTAAGATGGTACAAAGGATAGTTTGTGTTGAATGCGAATCTTATTTTAAAATATGTTTTATAAGTTGAATTATAAAAAAAAACATTGCAGCACATACTAGAGATGATAGTAAGTTTCACAGCAATTTTATAGTAAATATACGTTGGATCTCAAAAATATTCGGACACTATTTAAAAAATCATTCTAGCAGTTCCAATTTACGCAAAAATATGTTCTGCAAATATATATATATATATATATATATATATATATATATATATATATATATATATATATATATATATATATATATATATATATATATATATATATATAGCTCTTTCTTAATCACTTGACCCTAATCCCATTGAAAATGTTTGCCATTATTTGGAAACTAACATTAGGAAACATGAAATTACTAATAAACAAACTTTAAAGAATAAATTATTAGGGGAATGGTATAAAATCGACGTAAATTATTTAAAACAATTGGGGGTATCCATGCCAAAACGTTTAGGCAATGTGATTATGGTCGAAGGTGGTCATACTATTAATATATTAATTAAATATATTAAAATTATATATAACATTTTTATACTATTAATTTTTTGTTGATACTAATTAATGTCCGAACATTTATGTGACTCTAAATGTATAAATTGATCTTTTTTTTATTGACGTATTTACTATTAGTATGAATTTAAAATTATTTAATATTTAAATCATGATTATACTAGAATTGTTTATTAATTTCCCTAATAAATAATTTTTTGTTACATTTTATTTCATTTTATTTTCATAAACACACTTAAAGCAATATACTTGTCGGAATATTTTTGGGATCCACTGTATAAAATAACTTACTTTAGATGATCAAAGCTTCTACAAGAAAAAACCATACCAGATAATTCAGTTTACTGGAATACTGTACAGAAGTAAGATAATTATTGAAGTGGACAAAGTTGAATTGTGTAGAGTCTTGACTGTATGGTAGAAGTATAGTTATATCCATTTTTCTTAATTACATTTATTACAGTTTTTCCTTGACTTGTATTAATATACAGTTTGGTAAATAGATATTTACAATAGATGGCGGTATAATGGCAATGTTGATTGCATTTTTGAAAAGTATTTGTTTCTTGTTACGGTCCATTAATTTCAAAGTGATGTTTAGTGTTGTTTTGGCAGTTTTCGAAATCATGTACGTTTCATATTTTGGTTATCATGAAAAAAAATCTTTTTGCATGGAAAAATCATCGTGTATACCGAATAAAAGGCAAAAAAGTATTATGGTAACTCTGCTCCTTTACATTTCATGGTACATAAAGGGTTTACTGAGTTTCGATGTAGTAGAAACTGTCTACATCTGTCGTAAAGGTTATGACCATAGATTTTTGTGATTCGGGAGGCACTATTTGCAAGAGGGAGAGATCCCAGAAGAGTATTATGCTGCCTTATTGATCGAAAATTTCATAAATGTTGGAAGAAAATTACCTCACTTGGCTAAGAAAGAAATGCTGTTTCGGTCTAAAAAGGTTGGAAATCATTTCTCAAAGTATATAGAGTTAAAAATAAACTATGTTAAAAGATAAATCAATTTTTGATTAAAAAAAGTAAAAGTTTACAAAACCGTAAGTAGATCATGAGACGAGAATGGACACAGAGAATAAAAAGAACAATAACTGAGAACTGTCTTGGAAAAATACTAACAGACAGAGTAAAAATCAAAGAGAAATGTGCAACATAAAGTAGGTCGTCAAGTTTATAAAACAAAGTAGAAAGAAGGAGAATCAGCACATAGAAGAGCTCGAATAGAATGATAGAAGACCCCAAAGATTTACATATTTATAATATATCGAAATGTAGGCAAGGCAAACAGGAGAATATCTCCTAGTCGATAGAGGAAGAAAAAGAATTATAAATAATAGAGAGTAAAAAGGATTCGTTTAGGATAAGCGTAGTAAAATTTAGTGGCTTAATTTGTTTTATATACAGAAACAGATGTTTTTCTTTTAGGGCAAACCATATTAGATTAAAATACGATTTATTTGTACAAAGTTATATAGAGTAATTCTAATCATCTTCAATAATATATCAATTGTTCTATTGGAACTTTTGCGGTGAAACACTAAACTCGAAGAGATTTATCACTAACACGAAATCACATTTTTTTCAATCTCATTCTCTCTCTTTAATCACAATCATTTAATCATCCACTGATAATTCAATAATCTGAATCAATCAATCTAACCGTATGACCATGAATTTATTTTGGTTCTGTTCCTTTTGAAAAGTCAAAAATTTTGAACATTAGAAGAAAAATTAATGCAGCAGAGTCCATATAAACGATTAAATAGGAAATCTTTTTCAAAAATGGTTAATAAAGGCA
Source organism: Cosmopolites sordidus (assembly GCA_031761425.1). NCBI lineage: Eukaryota > Metazoa > Arthropoda > Insecta > Coleoptera > Curculionidae > Cosmopolites > Cosmopolites sordidus. The sequence goes on along the minus strand of JARFXV010002615.1, from coordinate 4,876 downwards.
GATATACCTTGATATCTTGTAACAGTTTTATTTCTCCTTCTCTGAAAAATAAACTACATATTTAAAATTCAAAAGTGCCAAGATTATATTAAAAATTTATCAAAAAGTCATTAACTAGGGAAATTATTGTATCAGCCTATGATTCTTCAACATACAACTTGGTAAAATGGTTAGCAAAGGAATTTTAAAGTCTCCCAAACAAACCATTTTCCTGTTCTGTAATAAATTCAATAGAATTCATAAAAATAGTCAAAAACACGCATCTACAGGAAAGTGAGGTCTTGGCGTCCTTTTACACCAAATACCAAAAATCAAATACCAAAAATATTTCCCCCTATTTACTTTTATGGCGAAATTTTGTTTTATTCTGTTGCTTACTACATATACCTTTTGTTTTCTTTTAAATTCACTGAATAATTTATGCATCCCATTAAATATGGCATTAAAAATAAATTAATAAATCATTGAGATACGTCCAATATCACGGTCGTCACGCCCTAGTTGCAACACCTAGTTTTCCGCCACGTTAAAACTGGCACAATGCAAATTATCAATCTCGATCGTCAGACATTATCAACGTTTCTGTGCCGTTGAATTTAGTTCGTCGCCCGAGTCCCTTCAAGAACTGATTGATGTTCAGCCAATTGATAGGAATCTGCCAAGCAAATGGCCCTCAAGTATATTAATATACAGCTCGATAATTAATTATTACTGTCGTATGCACAAATTATATGCAGATAGGAATTAATTATTGGCCCACTCCGCTATGTCGATCTATGTCTGTATTGTCTGGGAATGGGCGGGGATTTAAGTCGTGGCTGTTCGATGGGCTGAAGTTGGAACATCGTCTTAAACTGACAGTTTGTTTATAAACTATTAATTAATCGATTTGCCTGGAGTGAAGTTAGCAAAAAAGCAAACTGTCTTGGTATCAATAAGAAATAAGACTGGGCCAAATTCTGTTGCAGATATTCAGGTTTTACTTTTTTCTTAGTGCAAAAATACAGCCCTGCAATAGAAAACTCTTGATTTTTTAAATACCTTCAACAATATAATATCTTTGAAATTATTGATTGATTTGTCCGATACTTTGTGATAGTTCATTTTTTAAAAAGAAATAAAACAATTTTTTACTTTGTTATCTATCACTTTTATATAAAAGTGATAGATAACAAACTAAAAAATTGTTTTATACATTTTTTTTAATATAATATCTTTTAAAAATTATACAACGTGTAAGAGAAATAACTTTCAAAATTTGATCAAGTATTCTTTACATTATTTTGAGCAAAACATTATTTTAAGCATGTATTCAAAATGCAAATATTTCCTTGGAAAACAGGTCATAACTTTTTGAAATTTTCCTAATAATTAGCAATGCAATTCAGTTTGTTGTCTGATACTATTTATAGATCACAGATCAAATCTAATAGATATTATAAGAAAAAATATGTTTAATATCTTTGCCTGCAGATATGTCAATACTTAAGATCAGTTTAATACCAAAACCCAATTTGCAAACTATATTTAATATTAGAAGTAATATATTTATATCTCTGAATTCACCAAAAAAATGTGTCGATGGCACCAATATATACCTTTACTTGGTATTCAGAATAACTTTGCATTTAAGTCATATTTTGTATACCTATAAATGCGTAAGTTTACATCGTTATCAGTTATTTTACAAAAGCATTTACGATTTTCGATGATTAGGAGATAAGATATTGATGATCTATATTTAGACCACTGGGCGTAAATGTTATTCATAACACTGCAATGCGAATCAAAAAATCATCAAAACTGTTTATAACTATAAACTTGAAATGTCACGAAATATTCTTTTAGTGTTTAGTGACAAAGGTTCAGGGTAGTACTATTGAACGGGGTCTGTTAGTATCTTTGGTTTTGTACATTTGACGGTTCCTGAAATAATATCGGTAAGGCTGTTTTTTTTTTAAATAATTGAGATGGTGTGGTGTTACCTCCAGATCCCGATTACGTAACCGACGAAGATGAGAGAAGTAAGAGATGTACCAGGTCAGTTGGAATTACAAACAGGTGGTGAAGCTGAAACTATTGAAAAACATCTAGGAACTAGCTCTACTGTTTCTGAGAAATGCCCTATAAAACAAGGGCTTGCTGCATCTTTGCCTAAATGAAAAAAGTGTGGTACCAAGTATTCTTTTTGAAGAAAGGATTTTGATGTTTTAGAAATGGCAAAAATAGACAAATTAGTGAACGACTATGTCCCGCTCACACCTTTACAGTTTGTCGAAATGTATTTTTCGAATGATATATTGGAACACATAAAAGAAGAAACATTACGATATGCACAACGGCTAAAAATTATGCTTTATTTCCTTTAAATACTGACGAATTGAAATGTTTTATTGGTATATTCTTAATTTCTGGATTTCACCAAGTTTCTTTAGAAAGAATGTACTGGTCCACTGATGCAGATTTAGGTGTTTCAATTGTAAAAGTCGCAATGTCTAGAAATAGATATTCAAAATCAACGTCACTTTTTGCCAATAATGACAATTTCGATAAAGATGATGGAGCTAATAAACTTCGACCTCTAATTGAAATGTTCAATGAGAAATTTCAACAATTCGGAGTGTTTATGTCACGTTTATCAATCGACGAAATGATAGTCAGGTATTATGGGCACTATGTGCATCGAACGGATATTGTTATAAATCCATATTTTATATCGACAAAGAAACTGAAAATCAGGCTTGACTCTGGGATCAAGAGTTGTTACAAAATTACCGTCGTGAGTATCGAATTCAGATGAACATGTTGTCTTTGTGACATTTTTTTTACGAATTGAGACTTTCTGGTCCATCTTAAACAAATTGGATTTCGTGCGACTGGGACTGTGCGCGAAAATAAAACGGATCAGTGTCCTATAAATCTTCTAAAGAGTTGGTTAAATAATCTCGGGGCTTTTTTGACTAAAGGCTTGACACACTATCTGATATACATTGGAATGATAATAAATGTGTTATAGTTGCCACTAATCATGACGAGATAAATTCTTTAGCTAAGGCAACCCGTTAGAAGCGTGATGTCAAACAAAGAGTTGATGTACCTTATCCAAAACCTATTTAGAACTACTATAAAACCGTCGATGGTGTTGACCAGCATGGCTGGCTGATTGGTATATATGCCTCTAAAATACGCGAAAAAAATGGTACTGGCCCATGTTTGTTCGAATTTTAGACATGGCTGTAACCAGATATGCGCTTTGATTGTTGGGGTTTGATATATTTATACAATATCGTCAGGGGCAAAGGAGATGTCAAAGAAAATGTTGCAAAAGCAGACCGAAAATGTGCTGTTCAAAATGTGATGTTACCCTTTGTGTAAATTGTTTTCTTTCATATCACCAAAATTAAATCGTAGTTGTTATTTTGTACAATTTGTTTACGATTTACTTATGTATTTTTCTGAAAATAAATATTTTCATGTATAAGTGGCCACTCTTTTTACCCAGTGATCTATTTATAGATCACTACTTTTTTTAACAAAATAGTGACGAAAGATTTTTTGTTGTAATTTTAATATTGTTTGTTTGGCATTTTGAGCATAAATATAGAAGGGTTTGTCAGTTTAAAAACTTATTTGGCCGTTAATTGGTTACTTGAAAATTAAATGTAATATTTTTATAGTCCTTTATTCCATACGTTTGAGCATACATTTGGTTCCTTTTGTTACAAAAAAAAGGAAAATCTACATATTATTGTTGTTTAATGTCAAAGTTGAAATTACTAACACTAATATTTCACACCATGATACGTTTTGAACAACACATGTGACATTATGAAACATATGATTAAATGTTTTATTAAATAAAAAGTACGAAATGTCCACCATTTGAATGAATGCAAGCCTGGCATGATCCGGTCGGCAGCAGCAAAAATAGGTTAGTTTCTTCGGAGGTTCTCCGAAATAAGAAGTGTATCGTGTATTCGCGCCCAGAATACCTTTATGGTTTTGCTAACGCACTGAAATGATTTTGTCGCCTTTTTGAAATAACATTCTTTTTCGTGTGCATGTTTCAACAATGTTCGTTAGTTTCTTCATTAGGTAATAACCAATTAATATTTGTCAAATATGCTATTACATATATTTGCTTAAAACGTTAATTCTTATCGTAGCTTTACGATTGGTGATTTAATAATTTTATATTTTATTTCGCGGAAACCTTTGCGGTTTTTGATCCTTGAACATTTTTCTTTCAAATGATATGAAGAATCGTTTGTTAAATTGATGAAAGGTATTTCCATTATACACTGTATATATAAATTATCTCAAAAGCGACCGAAATATATACATTTTGCAAATTATATTAACGTTCGTGCAATTATACATAACTACCTTTTCTGTGAAAAGGTAGTTATGTATAATATATATATATATATATATATATATATATATATATAAATATATATATATATATATATATATATATATATATATATATATATATATATATATATATATATATATATATATATATATATATATATATATATATATATATATATATATATATATATATATATATATATATATATATATATATATATATATATATATATATATATATATATATATATATATATATATATATATATATATATATATATATATATATATATATATATATATATATATATATATATATATATATATATATATATATATATATATATATATATATATATATATATATATATATATATATATATATATATATAATATATATATATATATATATATATATATATATATATATATATATATATATATATATATATATATATATATATATATATATATATATATATATATATATATATATGTT
>JARFXV010002614.1:0-29975 GCA_031761425.1 Cosmopolites sordidus | reverse complement strand
GTAGGACATATGCCTTTTACAATGTTATCAATTTGAATTGCAAAGTTGGAGTTACTTTTATGATTTTTTTCGGATATTAGCGTTTATTTCCGAAACGGCGTTAGATAGCTTTGCGGGAATGGTTTCATTGGATCGAACGGGGTCTGTTACGTTAGGAAATGTGTCTTTAACATTGAAAACAGTTTGTATTTAAAAGTTAGAAAAATATTTTTCAGTTTTTTCGGTCGGCTGCGTTTATCTCCGAAACGGCGTTAGATAGCTTCGCGGGAATGGTTCCATTAGATCGAACGGGGTCTGTTACGTTAGGAAATGTGTCTTTAACATTGAAAAACAGTTTGTATTTAAAAGTTAGAAAAATATTTTTCGATTTTTTTCGGACATCTGCGTTTAACTCCGAAACGGCGTTAGATAGCTTTGCGGGAATGGTGCCAGTGGACCGAACGGGGTCTGTTACGGTAGGACATATACCTTTTACAATGTTATCAATTTGAATTGCAAAGTTGGAGTTACTTATATCATTTTTTTCGGATATTAGCGTTTATTTCCGAAGCGGCGTTAGATAGCTTTGCGGGAATGGTTTCACTGGATCGAACGGGGTCTGTTATGTTAGGAAATCTGTCTTTAACATTGAAAAACTATTTGTATTTAAAAGTTAGAAAAATATTTTTCGATTTTTTACGGACATCTGCGTTTATCTCCGAAACGGCGTTAGATAGCTTTGCGGGAATGGTTTCATTGGATCGAACGGGGTCTGTTACGTTAGGAAATGTGTCTTTAACATTGAAAACTATTTGTATTTAAAAGTTAGAAAAACATTTTTCGATTTTTTACGGACATCTGCGTTTTCTCCGAAACGGCGTTAGATAGCTTTGCGGGAATGGTTTCATTGGATCGAACGGGGTCTGTTACGTTAGGAAATGTGTCTTTAACATTGAAAACTATTTGTATTTAAAAGTTAGAAAAACATTTTTCGATTTTTTACGGACATCTGCGTTTTCTCCGAAACGGCGTTAGCTAGCTTTGCGGGAATGGTTTCATTGGATCGAACGGGGTCTGTTACGTTAGGAAATTTGTCTTTAACATTGAAAACAATTTGTATTTAAAAGTTAGAAGAATATTTTTCGATTTTTTACGGACATCTGCGTTTATCTCCGAAACGGCGTTAGAGAGCATTGCGGGAATGATGCCATTGGATTGAACGGGGCCTATTACGCTAGGAAATTTGTCTTTAACATTGAAAACAATTTGTATTTAAAAGTTAGAAAAATATTTATCGATTTTTTTCGGACATCTGCGTTTTACTCCGAAACGGCGTTAGATAGCTTTGCGGGAATGGTGCCAGTGGACCGAACGGGGTCTGTTACGGTAGGACATATGCCTTTTAAAATGTTATCAATTTGAATTGCAAAGTTGGAGTTACTTTTGTCATTTTTTTCGGATATTAGCATTTATTTCCGAAACGGCCTCAGATAGCTTTGCGGGAATGGCTTCATTGGATCGAACGGGGTCTGTTACGTTAGGAAATGTATCTTTAACATTGAAAACTATTTGTATTTAAAAGTTAGAAAAATAATTTTCGATTTTTTTCGGACATCTGCGTTAAACTCCGAAACGGCGTTAGATAGCTTTGCGGGAATGATGCCAGTGGACCGAACGGGGTCTGTTACGGTAGGACATATGCCTTTTACAATGTTCTCAATTTGAATTGCAAAGTTGGAGTTACTTATATCATTTTTTTCGGATATTAGCGTTTATTTCCGAAGCGGCGTTAGATAGCTTTGCGGGAATGGTTTCATTGGATCGAACGGGGTCTGTTATGTTAGGAAATCTGTCTTTAACATTGAAAACTATTTGTATTTAAAAGTTAGAAAAATATTTTTCGATTTTTTACGGACATCTGCGTTTATCTCCGAAACGGCGTTAGATAGCTTTGTGGGAATGGTTTCATTGGATCGAACGGGTCTGTTATGTTAGGAAATCTGTCTTTAACATTGAAAACTATTTGTATTTAAAAGTTAGAAAAATATATTTCGATTTTTTACGGACATCTGCGTTTATCTCCGAAACGGCGTTAGATAGCTTTGTGGGAATGGTTTCATTGGATCGAAAGGGATCTGTTACGTTAGGAAATGTGTCTTTAACATTGAAAACAATTTGTATTTAAAAGTTAGAAGAATATTTTTCGATTTTTTAGGGACATCTGCGTTTATCTCCGAAACGGCGTTAGATAACTTTGCGGGAATGGTTTCACTGGATCGAACAGGGTGTGTTACGTTAGGAAATGTGTCTTTAACATTGAAAACAATTTTTATTTAAAAGTTAGAAAAATATTTTTCGATTTTTTACGGACATCTGCGTTTATCTCCGAAACGGCGTTAGAGAGCTTTGCGGGAATGATGCCATTGGATTGAATGGGGCCTATTACGCTAGGAAATGTGTCTTTAACATTGATAGCAATTTGAATTTGAAAGATAGAAAAATATTTTTCAGTTTTTTCGGTCGGCTGCGTTTATCTCCGAGACGGCGTTAGAGAGCTTTGCGGGAATGATGCCATTGGATTGAACGGGGCCTATTACGCTAGGAAATGTGTCTTTAACATTGATAGCAATTTGAATTTGAAAGATAGAAAAATATTTTTCAGTTTTTTCGGTCGGCTGCGTTTATCTCCGAGACGGCGTTAGATAGCTTCGCGGGAATGTTTCCATTAGATCGAACGGGGTCTATTGCGCTAGGAAATGTGTCTTTAACATTGATAACAATTTGAATTTGAGAGATAGAAAAATATTTTTCAGTTTTTTCGGTCGGCTGCGTTTATCTCCGAAACGGCGTTAGATAGCTTCGCGAGAATGGTTCCATTAGATCGAACGGGGTCTGTTACGTTAGGAAATGTGTCTTTAACATTGAAAACAATTTGTATTTAAAAGTTAGAAAAATATTTTTCGATTTTTTTCGGATATTAGCATTTATTTCCGAAACGGCCTCAGATAGCTTTGCGGGAATGGCTTCATTGGATCGAACGCGGTCTGTTACGTTAGGAAATGTGTCTTTAACATTGAAAACTATTTGTATTTAAAAGTTAGAAAAATATTTTTCGATTTTTTACGGACATCTGCGTTTATCTCCGAAACGGCGTTAGATAGCTTTGTGGGAATGGTTTCATTGGATCGAAAGGGATCTGTTACGTTAGGAAATGTGTCTTTAACATTGAAAACAATTTGTATTTAAAAGTTAGAAGAATATTTTTCGATTTTTACGGACATCTGCGTTTATCTCCGAGACGGCGTTAGATAGCTTCGCGGGAATCGTTCCATTAGATCGAACGGGGTCTATTGCGCTAGGAAATGTGTCTTTAACATTGATAACAATTTGAATTTGAGAGATAGAAAAATATTTTTCAGTTTTTTCGGTCGGCTGCGTTTATCTCCGAAACGGCGTTAGATAGCTTTGCGGGAATGGTTTCAATGGATCGAACGGGGTCTGTCATGTTAGGAAATCTGTCTTTAACATTGAAAACAGTTTGTATTTAAAAGTTAGAAAAATATTTTTCGATTTTTTTCGGGCATCTCCGAAACCGCGTTAGATAGCTTTGCGGGAATGGTGCCAGTGGACCGAACAGGGTCTGTTACGGTAGGACATATGCCTTTTACAATGTTATCAATTTGAATTGCAAAGTTGGAGTTACTTTTATAACCAAGGTAAAATCTGTAAGAAAAATATTGCTAAATGGAAAAAATACTGTCATATAAAGTAAAAAAACCAAAAATGAAAAATCTATTCCAACATTGGATTCAATAGGTAATTAATTAATAACTATATAATTCAAAGTGAGGCTATTAACACGATATTTTTAAAGTAAAAAAATGTTTCATAATAAAAAAGGCTGATTTTTTATGCCTTTGAAGTTATTCGAAGTCGAATAGTTGATATTAAATCATTGAATGATGATTTGTACTGTCATTCTTCAAAGTTTTGTCTTTTCGAGACTCAATCAAGAAATTGATTCGCTAGTACATTTAAGATGCAGAAGTTGTGATAAGAATTATCAAGTAAATACTTTATCGACAGAAGCGAGTTAATCAACTAAATCAAGTTACACTGTTAATTCATAGTTTGTAAACGGTAAGTTTACAAACTATGTAAGCTGTTGATGTACTCAACAGTTTTGAAACGTCATGAAAAAAAATTTTGGTGCAACAATCGAGTTTCTTGCTAATGAAAGCTATGAAAAATTTGATTGCTGAGAGAGAACTACTGGCAACCAAAAGAGAAGAACATGCTTTGTAAATAATCTTTATTTCTACTCCTACATTTTAATATAGGTAACCAACAACCAATAGGTAGGCAACCATCGATTAGGATTAGGAAACGGAAACGACACAAAAAGTGGGGAGACTGGGGATCTGGGAGTCTTACACAAGAGGACTGGAGTTGAGGACCACTCGCGAAATAGAATAGAGAAAGAGTTGAGAGCAGCCGAGTGAAGCCGTAGGGCCCTGTGCCCACCCGTGATCTAGTCTAGAGTTCAATTAACATATTTTACATATATTTGAGAACCCATTTTGTAGTATTTACCCTTTTAGAAAACTGTTAAATTTAGGTAAAAGTGTGTTTTGGTGATCTCTATATAACAAAAATAGACAAATTCAGAAGTGGGATACATATACGGGTAAATAAAATAATATTCAGTTTTGGAAAATAGTAAGTGAGATAGTGAAGAGTCGAAAAATTGAAAATGGAAAGCCATAGAGACGATAAGAACAATAGTGATGATTAAATAAATTTATCTGGTTGAAACCAGATTCTATAGGATCGGTATGAAGTTAGCAGACTTAACAGCGAGACGAAAAAGGACGGATAGTTGCCAACGAACACCAGTGACTGAAAAGTTACAAAAGAGGAGTTTTGACAAGTGGCGCAGTGACCTAACCTGTTATTAACAATACGTCTCCGACAAAAATCGATAGAGAAGAATTGGATGACATTCAAAGGGATAATATTTCTCCAACTTTGCCATCCGGCCCTACACGTACGAAGTCACTCTTCGAACGTATGTTACAACTGTTCCTTGGTATATGATGGCGAAGGTATATGAAGGTGAAGGTGTACGCGGTTTGTGAAAAGTTGCTGTTGTTCTATCAAATGGATAAGTCCACTGTATTTTCCGATATTATTAATTATTTCCATGAATACGGTTGATCTTCCTTTAGCTTTACCATTTCTGATAATATATTTTTTTTGTACAGAGCGGGCTATATTCACATGCCCTAATGATATTTTTTTTTGCAAATTATGTAGACCTTTCACGACATTTTTTTTCTCCGTTAAACCTGTTTTCCGAAAAATCGGAGCTTATTCATACTATACATTTTATGATCGGTTGGAATGTCAATTTCCGGAATCCCTTTCGGATTGTTTCTTACTATTCCTGTGGTGCTTCAGCCAGTCAGTGAGCTTTGTCATAGTAAATATAACTCCTATATTTTCATTTGAATCGACCTTAACTATATCACTAATTCCCTCCATATAATGCTCATTTATAAAATGATAATGTATCCCAACCCCATTTTCTAAATTTAAATAATACAATAATCGCATGTGACTTTTCTGTTTACATTATCATCTGCACAGTTTCATATACTAAACAATAACCATTCTCACCACTTTTACTTTTACGATAAGGCAATTTCGGATCTTTTGTCAAATACAAATATTTTCAAATCCTTAAATGGGTTTAAGCGAAAAACTTAGCGTTTTCAATTTTTTGGCGTTCTTCGAATTTTCAAATGCTCATATCTCGGAAACTAGATGTTTTATCGAAGTTTTGCAGCCAGATTCCGAAAGTACGCGTTTCGGAGCACCTAATATTCTAAAATCAGCGATTTTTATTTTTTTGACATTTTTCCAATTTTCAAACGCCCATATCTCGGAAACTAGACGTTTTTCAAGTTTTGCAGCCAGATTCGGAAAATATGCGTTTCGAAGCAACTAATATCCTAAAATCAGCGACCTCTATTTTTTGTCAATTTGTCGAAACATTTTTCTCCGAAGTCTTTGAAAATTTGCAAAAAAGGAAAAGTCCTATGGCGATGAAACTACCCATCTGAAAGATAATTTTTACGTAGAAACAACTGGAGAAGCGTGCGTTACTATCTCTAAAAGTTTTTGAAATATTCGCGAAAAACTTGTAGCGTTTGGGATTTTTTTAAAAATTTTTTAATTATTCGAGAATTTTCAAATGCTCATATCTCGGAATCTAGACGTTTTATCGAAGTTTTGCAGTCAGATTCTGAAGGTATGCGTTTCAGAGCACCAAATATCCTGAAATCAGCGATTTTTATTTTTTGTCATTTGTCGAAAAATTTTACTTAACGTTTTATCAAAGAATATCAAGAATTATTATTGGTCATTATTTAACGAATAAGCTGAAGAACATAGATAAAATATTTTTCTTTAATTAAGAATTCTGCCTTCCATCAGCCAAGAAGGATATGATAACATGCGCACACGTATAATCATTTTAACATGTTCATGTGTATATCAGTTTGAACATGCGTACGCGCATACTCATTTGAACATGCGCAGGCACATATTCATTTGAACACGCGCACGCGCTGTTATTTGAACATGCGCACGCGCATATTCGCTTTTAACAAGCGCACGCGCAGACTCGTTTGAACAGCGCACTCGCATACTCATTTTAACATGCGCGCGCGCATAGTCATTTTAACATGCGCACTCGCATATCAACTTGAGCGTGCGCACGCACATACTCATTTTAACATGCGCACTCGCAAATCAACTTGAGCGTGCGCACCTGCATACTCATTTGAACATGCGCACTCGCATACCAATTTGAGCGTGCGCACACGCATACTCATTTTAACATGCACCCGCGCAGACTCATTTGAACATGCGCACGTGCAGACTTTTCGATTGCGATTTTAGGCTACACACACACACACACACACACACACACACACACACACACACACACACACACACACACACACACACGCACACACGCACACACGCACACACGCACACACGCACACACGCACACACGCACACACGCACACACACGCACACGCACAGGCACACACGCACACACGCACACACGCACACACGCACACACGCACACACGCACACACGCACACACGCACACACGCACACACGCACACACGCACACACGCACACACGCACCCACACACGCACGCACGCACGCACGCACGCACGCACGCATGCACGGACAGTGGAGCCACTGTTTGTTAATAATAACTAGAATGACCATACTATTCCAACGTTGTTGAATATTCAAAGTAAGTTACACCGTCTGGTGCCATCCAACGGCGAACGTTTGTAATATGACCTAAAAACTGTATCCTAGGCCTGGGTAAACGCTAAAATGTAAAATAAATTTTCTTGCATTAATTTAAATTATTAATATATCATACCCCTACATTCAAGTGTGTTAAATAAAATAATGTAATTAAATAGTTAAACAAAATAGTATAATATAAATATATTTATTTCAATGCAACCCAATATACGTACCGTTAGTTTGTGTCCCAAATATTATTATGCAAAATAATTATATGTAAAATAAAATTAATGATCGTTTAGATTGGGAAATATTGTGTTGGGATTCTTTTTGAATTTGTTTCTTTGTTTGAATTTGTTTTCAAAATATAGTTCACGATATCTTTTTTATAGGGCCAATTGCACGACAGTGAATTTCTTCATATATTTAAATTACATTTTGGAGATATTTTTCTAATTGCAGAATGATTAAAGGTATTATTTAATTCCTAGATATTATTTGGTATAGCTATGTTTTGTTGTATTCTAATTAACTGGACATACCACCTTAATACAGTTAATAAGTTATGGAAGCATACACTGCGGTGTATGAAATATGTTCTATTTTTAAGTAGAATCTTGTAGAAACAATTTTTTTAATTTTCAGGTGTACATCAGGAACGAAATAGTTGCCATCAAAATGCTATTGAATTCGTAGTTTCATTATTTATCATAATAAGCTCTCTGCATTGAATAATCTAAAGGTTTACAATTTTTTAGAGCAATCTGTCGCTACAAATCATTAAGTGGCACGACGATGAGGGAGCAATCGATATAGAAAAGGCGTTTTGGAGAAAGAGCTTTCCCATTGTTATTGGTGCGATAGATAGATGACTGCCAGGAGGTTTTTTTAATCACAGAATGATTTCAGGTTCTATTTGATTTCTACTTATAATTTATATAATACCTATGTTTTGTTGTGTTTTAATTGATGTTTCCATAACTTACCAACTCTGCTAAAGCGGTATACCGGTTCTATTTGATTTCTACTTATAATTTATATAATACCTATGTTTTGTTGTGTTGTGTTTGTTGTATTGATGTTTCCATAACTTACCAACTCTGTTAAAGCGGTATACCCCTTTAATAGAGTTAGTAAGTTATGGAAACATTTTTAAGTAGAATCTACTAAGAAATTATTTTAATTTTCAGGTACATATCGTAACTGAAATGGTTGCTATCAAAATGAAATTGAATTTGTACACTTTCATCGATTGTCACAATAAGCTCTCTGCATTGAATAATCCAAAGGTTTACAATTTTTTAGAGCAATCTGTCGCCTCGTTGATTAAATGGCCTGGCGACGGGGCAGTTGATATAGAAAAAGGGTTTAGGAGCAAGAGCGTTCCTAATATTACCGGTGCGATGTATGACTGCCATATTGAAATAGATAAACCTGAACTAGATCCAGATACCTACATCCAGAGAAAGAATTCTACTCCATACAGGTATGTTCGTAAATTAATGAATTTATGAAAGAGAAAGTAATGCATCTAGTTGCAGAATAGTAGAGTATTCCAAAATTACTCACTCTGTAGGACACTGGACCAAAAATGTCCTCCTTATTTTTTAATTGATGGTAGTGGTTGTCCTTTGCAAAAAAAATTGTTGACACCATTTCAAGACAAAGGCTAGTTAAACAGGAGGCAAGTAAATTACAATTTAAAATTGGCATAAAGTCTATACGTAAGTGAACTATGTTTTGCCATTCAGTTTTACCCTGTAAAATTAAGAAAAACAACTTTCATAGTTTCATTTCATTGGAGCATGTTGCATTTTTCATAAGATCTCATTAAATGATGAATTCAGAGTCAATGATATGGATCGAAATGAAGATACTGTACTTCTACTGAAGGAGACTGAGGAAAATGAGGATTTTAACGGTCACAGAGATGGAATTGCTTATGATTTGGCTTTTTTTTGAAAATAAATTACAGTTTAAAAAAATCGTTTTAAACTAATAAGCAAAGATTAATATCTAAAAATTTCCACTATATTTAAAATTGTATGTATAACAATTGTTTTGACACACAGTGCCTTTTTCAAATATAAACTATACTAAAATAGTATATAAAGTACTAAAACTATATTGTTATACATAGAATTTTAAATATAGTGGAAATTTTTAGATATTAAGTTAAAACATCGTTTTATTTAAAATAATTTTAAAAACAAAATACTAAACATTTTGTATAGCACAAGACTTCTTGTATAAGAGAAAATATTTTGTATAACAAGAAAATTACAAAGTATAACTTTAAATTATCAATTTTAACTTCACAAAATACAGTTTATACAATATATTTTTAATTTGAATTATGAAAAGAAATTTTATATGTATATGTTTCTGTTTTATATAATAATAATGATGATGATAGTTTCCCCATATAGATATTGTCTTTGCTAATCAAAAAATCATCCTGAAATTTTATTTATTCGATTAATGAAACCTGTCTTAATATTCAAATCACTTTTGCTTGCTTGAGATGCACATAATCTTACCTTAGCAGTTGATGTATTGATCAGGTTTCTATAAGTAGAATTCCGACTAACGAATAGTTTAGGATATGAACCTCACATTAACCCAGATATTTGTGCAAATGATGAATTTAAAGGTAATTATGCATCCCATTTTTCTTCTAGGAAATGAAAAATTACATCAATAATTTACATATAATTGCATAATAATCTTTAAATTTATGTTAGGTATCAAAAGTTTTACTCTTTAAAAAGTTCTCAGGCAAATCAAAACTTCGAATACTAGATGACCTAGCCAGCACAAACTGTCAGCAAACCGACATGAAGATACGGATTACAGTTTGGTTTGGTCCATACAGTTTCCACAACCATAAGACCAATTCAAAAATGTACAAAACACATGGAGAAAAATAACTTTTGTTTTATTTCAGAATTGCAATAATTTCTATTGGTTCAGTCTTGTAATCAAAATGATTCGTTGCAATAAAATTTTTAATGAAAAGCTATTTATTTCTGATACAAGAAAAAACAACATAACACGTCGTCTTAACAATAGGAAAAAACTCGGGTTATCTCCAAAAATAATAATAATCAAGAAGTTAGTTACATACAATACACCAGTAACTTAACACTATAGGTTTGTTCTAGATACGATTTCAAACGGTTTAAATCGCCCGTAGTTTGTGCAGGCGAATGTATGCGCATGTTACGGTTATCTCCGCAAACTCCGAACGATTTGGAGCCGTTTGAAATCGTCCCTAGAACAAACCTTACATTAGCACGCCGTAAACTAATTAAAACTTATTTTTGAATAATCTACAATAATTCATGCGGAAAATCCTGACCAAGAGTGCTGATTGAATGAACATATTACATGACATCGATGGACATTACAGGGAAAAAGTGAGGATCGGTAAAAATTAAAAGTTCAAAACAAACGTGAGTCTTAATTTCAGAAGAGTTAAGTATATAGTACAATATATAAAGAGTGCAATATAACACCTAGCGAATATGTAAACAGACGGTGAATTCCCCAAAGAAGTTATAATATATTTAAAATATATAGAAAAATATATAGAAAATAAAAAAAAATTCTATAAAATATATAGAAAATAAAAATTTTACAGGAAGAGGTAGAAAACATGTTGAACACTCCGACGAAATGGAAATTATCTTTTCTAATAAAAAAACATTGAAAACCCCAAAAGCAAGTAGAAAAAAACATAAAGTAAAGTATGGTATTTAATTAGTATTTATGAATATCCTTCAAAAACGAAACAAGATGGTTTAGATAACCGAAACAAACAAATTAGAAATTGAAAAATTAAAGCAACCAAAAATTGTAAATGAAATTATGATTAAAACAATTTTATGTAAAAAAAAGAAGATAATTTGCTATTCTGTTTTTCAGTTCTCATACTAACCTAATAGTTTCATGTATCTCCAAGTGATTAAGTTTAATTTATTATATAGCTTGCAAATAGAGAACCTATGATTGAAGAAGTTATGCATAATATACATATAAATTTTGTATTACCAGTACAATGTATAAATGAATTTCAAGCATTTAAAATGATAACATAAGCCCTTATAAGGATGGTACCGCATCTGAAAAATCTAGGGTAAGAATACTAAACAAGGCACAGCATATTTACAATTTGTATAATTTTTTTGTGGTTTGCAGTTGATAATTTGCACTACAGGCATTTCAAACTGGTTAGAAATCAAGAAATTGCTTCTGTAAATGGTACTAAATATTTATTTACCTGCATAGAATTTAACTAAATTGTATTGACAAGTTTCAATTTATTCAAGGTGGAGAAATGGTTGGGACACTTAATTTACTGTGACTGATACATGTACTGATTTATCACAGTGCAGAAGAAACTAACAGTGAACAATTTAAAACTGCAACTGCTATACTTACAAAAAAGTATATTTGTTACAAAACAAAATGAATCAGATTAATGGTGATTTTTATTCATTGTATATATTTATTAATACTTCCATAACTAACTCCTAGGTGAAAGCTGCCATATTTTTCAATCATCAGCTCATTTGGAGTTCCTGTTGGAATGCAAAAATCGCATATAGACGAGACCATAACATTTACCGACCCAATTAATCATAAAAAGAGAAAAGTTTAGAACATTTATTCCAAAATGTTACTGCCTCAAATTAGGTGTTCCAAATGTTTCATAGTTTCAATACTTTTCAGCGCAGAAGACTTGATGGAAAACATGGATATGAAAAGGATATAGACCGCCGGGAAGTATTTGGATGTTAGTCAGAGAGATGCCCATAACTACCACTTTCCTCCGCCCATCGCAGATGAAGAAGGTTTGGTCAAACATATACACGCCGTTGTTTAACCCTCAGTAAGTGTGAAACAAAGGCTATGTATTTTTACTTCAATTCATTTCTCAATTTAATATCTAGTCCCTAAGACTCTATCCTCCCAATTTTTTCTAACGAAAAGGAAGACTGATTAGCATTTCAGAGCATGAAAGGTATGTTGCATTTTTGATTAAACTTTTGCTTTATGGAGAAAGATAAGTTTTACTTTTTATTTCAGAGTTTCAAGAAGTCCAAGAAGTTAAACGGTAAAATTTCTATAGAAAAATGTTGACTGAATAAGAAACAATATAGTTTTTCGACAAAACGGCTTCCATAATTGTGAATGTTTTGCTAACAGCAGTACAAAAGTAAACAGCTGCTCCTTGGGTAGTACAACACTCATTGCTCACTTCACTCAACTATTAAAAACTGGGATGATTCGGGACTGATATGGGATGATTTTAAATGTGGAAGAAATAATACTGCAAGCGATAAGGGTCTTATGCCCCTTATCGGTTGCAGTATAGTCTACATTTAGTAAGACAATTTACTTGCCCACTCTTTACAATTGCCCTATAAGAAACAAAACGAATCGGCTATGAGATTATAGAACCATCCACAAAACAACACTCCTGATTCTGTATTATCTGATAATTTCTTTTAGAAGATCAACAAATAATTAAAAATGGTGAAAATTTACGACAAACAAAATGGTATTGGATGGTTTAAAATTACTTTTAAAATTTTTGCTTTAAATATAATGTTTAAAGATGACAATGTTCAATGAAATAGTATTGTTTTAATTGTTAAATATATTTGTCATATGCAACCCAATATATAAATATATTCAGTTTCTGTCGAGCGGTGCATTAGCTATTATATGAATACAAAGAAATTATAAGTTTAATTAATAATTACATAAAACCCATTATATAATAATTAGATAATAATTTTATGTTGAAAAATAATTAGTCATATCCAAGGGTATTATTCCTAAACAGTAGGCTAAATTCTATTGTAGTTTAAATGTACCACTTATCGCAATAAATATATTTCTTGTTATTTCTATCATATCTTTTGTCACTTCTCAATTTTTTCTATTTATAAATGTTATAAATATATAATATCAAAGGTAAAGTTAAGTTATCGTAATCATTAAAAAAATATTATGTACTTTTGAAAACTCTACAGGATCGTCTACTTTGTAGGGTACCATTGCACAGTTTAGTAACTCGGGATAGGAATAATAATATTGAAGAAAGCCTCAATAGACAAGAACAAAATTCGTCTACGAATTTGGAGTTAAAGCACACGGTAATTATATGTGAAAAGTCATACTTCTGCAAGTTTTACAGGATAATCTAATTTGTAGATGTTCTATGAGTACTGAAATTTGTGATCGGTTAGATGAACATCAACTAGTTAAATTAAGAACTATTATAAATGAGCCGGCAAAATAGATTTCCATGGGTTCAAACCAGACATCTGAAGGAAGAAAACCTACTATTCAGAAAATAGTAAAGAAAATTGTATAATTCTATTGTAAACAAAAACAAACATTTCAAATATTTAGTGTTTTTCAAGGTTTTAGTACATTTAATTTATTTATTAAATATATTCATTTAATTGGATATTTCCTAATATAGATTAGAAATTTATTATAGATAATGGAGACTGATGGTAGGCCGACAGCAGTTCCAGGATAAGTTGTAGTACATAGTGCTTTTTTAATGGGTAGGCCTTAACAGAATAATCCCACAACTCAAAAACTTTCAGTAGCACAGAGGGGAATGGAAAGATGTATGCTTGGTATTATACCAGTCATAAAACCCTGCACATGGATCAGGGAATAAATAAAAGTGCGTGAGATTGAAATAGTAAAGGAATTGAATTGGAAATGGGTAGGGCATATCGCAAGACGATGGGACGACAGATAATAGTGAGGACTAAGGCAATTCTGGAGTGAATACCCCTTGATCGCAAACGTCCGCGAAGAAGACCGAATGCATGATGGACTGATTACATTGTTAAGTATATTGGACTTGAGTGGCAGAGAAAAGCCCAGCAATTTAGGTGACTTAACCGTTAAGTCCTGCTTGTGGTTTTAAAAGTATTGTAAAATTCAACGAAAACTATCTAACTATTATAAAAACAAACATGTATATATGCAAATTATTTTGGGTAGTGATTGTTTTTATTGTGAATTGATTATTAATGTAGTTTACATATTATAATCTACTGTAATATATTATCCTAGTTCAAGGAAGTTTTATTATGTATATTTAACAGTGTATTTATCAAAATAAAATTTTTGATTTAAACAGTATATATATATATATATATATATATATATATATATATATATATATATAAATAAATAAATAAATAAATAAATAAATAAATAAATAAATAAATATAAAGGTTGCCTTTCACAAATTCAGCAATCGGTTTTCATTTCCCTAAAGAATCAACCTCTTGAAATGAACATATTATTTTAGTGTGCCGAGGCATAGGAAAGGCTAACTTAGCCATAACCAGAATAAAACAATGCCTTATTAATAACCCCATTTTAAAGATAACTCCCATTTAGATTATTATATAATTAGTTGAAAAATGTTTGTTCGTGTGTTTGTCCTGCTTTTATATAGTTTTTTAAGGTAAAACTGTATGCAATTTGTGTAAAGTTGCTGTTGTCGTATTGAACCGATAAGTCTTCCTTATTTTTCAATATTATTGATTTAAATTAAGGAACAGGGTTGGTATCCCTTCATCTTTATGTCATTTTGGCCAATATCAGTTTTTTTTAAAGCATTTGAAATGTGACTGTCAACTATACGTAGCTGAATAATAATATTAATAAATCTTATATGTAATTTTTATCACAACATAGAAGATTTTTTGCAAAATTGTGGTGTTTATCCTAAGGGTGAAATTTGCATACCCGCAGCCTATTATTTCATCTACTGCGCTTGTGCCATGCGTCGTCATCAAGCCTTATCCCTCAGTTATAAAATAAATTTGTGGAAAAATAATTGTTGGTGTATTCGTTCCGCTTTTATATACTCTCTTCTCTGTGAAAAAATAGGTTTTCATTGAACGTAAAAGTGTATGTGGTTTGTGTAAAGTTGCTGTTGTCCTATTGAATTGGTAAGTCGTTCTTATTTTTCGTTATTATTGATTAGATCCATGAATTGGGAATTGGGTTGATGTCTTTTTGGGCGATATTCTTTTTTCTTCAAGCATTTCAAATATTAGCGTCAAGTAAATGTAAATGAATAATGAAAATATTAAATCCTATATGTAATTTTTATCATTGCACAAAATATTTTTCATAAAATTGAGGAATTTACCATAAGAGTGAAATTTGTATACCCGCGAACTATCTGTTTTCGCTTGCGCCGTTTGCCATCGTCCATTTCTTATAAAATTACATTGTCCCAGACTCGTTTGTTGTTGTATTTGTTCCGATTTTTTTTGTGCAAAATAGTCTTGGTGAAGGTAATATTTTATGCGGTTTGTGTAAAGTTGCTGTTGTCATATTGAACGGGTAAGTCCTGCTTATTTTTCGATATTATCGATTTAAATCCAGGAATAGGGTTGGCGTCCCTTCATCTTTATGTCATTTTGGCCAATATCAGTTTTTTTAAGCATTTGAAATGTGAGTGTCAAGTATATGTAGCTAATTAATAATATTAATAAATCCTATATGTAATTTTTATCACAACATAGAAGATTTTTTGCAAAATTGTGGTGTTTATCCTAAGGGTGAAATTTGCATACCCGCAGCCTACTATTTCATCTACTGCGCTTGTGCCATGCGTCGTCATCAAGCCTTATCCCTCAGTTATAAAATAAATTTGTCGAAAAATAATTGTTGGTGTATTCGTTACGCTTTTATATACTCTCTATTCTGTGAAAAAATAGGTTTTCGTTGAACGTAAAAGTGCATGTGATTTGTGTAAAGTTGCTGTTGTCCTGTTGAACCGGTAAGTCGTTCTTATTTTTCGTTATTATTGATTAGATCCATGAATTGGGTTTGGTCCTTTCACCTTGATGTCTTTTTGGGCGATATTCTTTTTTCTTCAAGCATTTCAGATATTAGCGTCAAGTAAAAGTAAATGAATAATGAAAATATTAAATCCTATATGTAATTTTTATCATTGCATGAAATATTTTTCATAAAATTGAGGAATTTACCATAAGGGTGAAATTTTGTATACCCGCGAACTATCTGTTTTCGCTTGCGCCGTTTGCCATCGTCCATTTCTTATAAAATTACATTGTCCCAGAAGCGTTTGTTGTTGTATTTGTTCCGTTTTTTTTGTGAAAAATAGTCTTGGTGAAGGTAATATTTTATGCGGTTTGTGTAAAGTTGCTGTTGTCCTATCGAACGGATAAGTCCTGCTTATTTTTCGATATTATCGATTTAAATCCAGGAATAGGGTTGGCGTCCCTTCATCTTTGTCATTTTGGCCAATATCAATTTTTTAAGCATTTGAAATGTGAGTGTCAAGTATATGTAGCTGAATAATAATATTAATAAATCCTATATGTAATTTTTATCACAACATAGAAGATTTTTTGCAAAATTGTGGTGTTTATCCTAAGGGTGAAATTTGCATACCCGCAACCTACTATTTCATATACTGCGCTTGTGCCATGCGTCGTCATCAAGTCTTATCCCTCAGTTATAAAATTAATTTGTCGAAAAATAATTGTTGGTGTATTCGTTCCGCTTTTATATACTCTCTTCTCTGTGAAAAAAATAGGTTTTCGTTGAACGTAAAAGTGCATGTGGTTTGTGTAAAGTTGTTGTTGGTAAGAATGGGTAAGTTGGTATTGAATGGGTAAGTTTTTTCCGATATTATTGATTATTTCCATGTGTGGTTGGCGTCCCTTAGGTCTTTACATCACCATTTTGGATAATATATTTTTCTTTGTATAGAGCGGACATGTGAATATATTAATGGATTTTTTTTGGGTAAATTAGATAGCTCTTTTACTAGAAAATATATCTTTCTCTCCGTTTAAATCAGTTTTCTGAAAAATCAGATCCTATCCGTACCATTTATTTTGATAATTTGGTGAAATATATATTGTCGGAATCACTTTCCGATTGTTTCTTCATCTTGTTCTTGTGGTGCTTCAGCCCGTTAGCGCATATGTATTATTAAAAATTATTTTAGGTGTTTAAATTGGTAAATATAAAAGTGAAAATGCATTTGTTTATTTGAAAAAAGTTGTTTAATATATAACTAAAAATATTTTAAGACATAGAAACATACACCCAGGAGCAAACAAGAAGTTGTCTGTTAGGCTTGCAGAAAGGAAGGCTATATTGCAAGAAATTGGTTTTGGAAAATACATTAAAGAAATAATAAATGGAGCGGCTGTAACAGCAATCATTGATCCAGGGGGTGCAGGAGAAAGTTGCCCAGGAGTTAAACCTCTCTGTAGTAGGATCTGAGCAGCACGACAAAGGTTGTTCTTTTTAAGGTTGGCGATGTAGGCGAAATGGCGGAGGTGCGGTTGACCCTGATAATACCTAGAATATCGATATTATCATTGGGCGTAGCTGAAAAACCTGGGACTGAAAAAAAAAAGATGTGAAAGCTGAAGATGAAAACTTGGAAGTGGATAATAGATGGCACTAATTTAACTGATGGAGCACAATAGTGGTATTTTGCGAGACAAACCCTCGTTCACTTTTCAGGATTTTGAAACTGCTTTTAGAAAAACCTTTTTAAAAGTGAAAGATTTGCCCAGTAGGTGGAAAAGGACGAATGAAAGATCAAAAGAAATGGAGAAGCTATTAATTAATATGTCCATGAAAAATTCAATCTCTGCAGTAAGTTAGACCTTAATTTTCAGGAAACTAAGGAGCAGTTGCTTATTGGATGGTATGATCGTAACTTATGCATATCATTGCTGTCCAAAAACCACAATGATTCTGACGAATTGCTGAGGGCTAGGTTAAACCTGGCTCTTTCTGCTTTGTCATACTTTTCGAAAGCAAAGATGTGCATAAGTTGCTATCATGCTACCCAATAAGCAACTGCTGCTTAGTTTCCTGAAAATTAAGCAATAACTTACTGCAGACTTATTAATTATTTTTCATGCAAATAGTCTTTAATATCTTCGCCTTTTCTTTGAATTCTTTTATTCACCCTTTTCCATCTACTGGATAAATAAATTTTCTACTTTTAAAAAGGTTTTTCTAAAAACAGTTTCAAAATCCTGAAAGCAGTGGATGTGGTTTTGCTTTGCTAAATACCACTGTTGTGCTTCACCAGTTTAATTAGACCATGCTGTTTCTAAAACATAAGTATCCAGCCATTGATGTAGTGTTTTCATACTTACAAAGTTCAAAGTCAAAGTTCGCCTTCTTTAACTTTTCAGACACACATGTGTTTGTTGCCAACTATTCGTCCCCCTTTAAAGTCTTCTATCTTCACACCGACCCTCCTGAATCTGGTATCAACCAGATAAAGTTGCTTAATAGTCACTATTTTTCTTATTGGGTCTATGGCTTTCGATTTTCAATATATCGTCGTTTTACTATTTCACTTATCATGTCCCAAAATTGAATGTTATATGAATATAGATATCAAGTACATTTAACACGTTTCTAAAAGGATAAATACTACAAAATGGGTTCTCAAATATATATATATAAAAAATGTTAATCGAACTCTCGACTCGTTAGGGGTGAACACAAGGCTCTATGGCTTCACTCGTTGGCTCTTAACTATTTTTCAGTACTGCTTCGCTGGTGGTATTCGACTCGAGTAATCTCGCCCGATGGATACTCTAAGCGACGTTTATTCCCCACTGTTCGAGTCGTTTTCGTTTCCTCATCCTAATTGGTGGTTCTTTAGCAAGTACTGGTTCAAGGTTAGTTAAGCTTTCTAATGGAGATTTTACTTTAAACTCATTTTGTTCTGTTTTGGTTTCTTTGGTGGTGATATTGACTGTTTCTTTCTGTACCTTTTACTTTATAATAGCGGGCGTTTTTTCAGTTTTCTTGGATTGAATCTCATTTTTTTTCGCTCTTGTCTTCTGGCTTCCGCTTTCTATATCTTTGCTCTGTTTCCTCTACATCAGTTTTTGCCTCACTCATTTTTTTTTGCTGGTTTAGCGCCAACCAGCAAACATCATTGTTCACTTCCAAGTTTTCATCTTTAGCTTTCACCTTTTCTTCCTATCCAAAATATAAATTATCTTTTAACTTAATGTATGCTATCGCTGGCCTCTCAGTTAAACTATGTTCAATGATGATATCGATGTTCTGGGCATTATCTTGTATAAGAAATACCTCCACCATTTCGTCTACATCGTCAACCTTCAGAGAAACATCAGCCTTTGCCATGTTGGAAATCCTCTAAATCCATAAAGGACCTGCTAAGATCCTACTACAGAGAGGTTTAACTCCTGGGTAACTTTCTCCTGCACCCCCTGGATCAATGATTGCTGTTATGGGCATCCCATTTATTAATCTTTCTTTAATGTATTTTCCAAAACCAATTTCTTGCAATATAGCCTTCTTTCCTGCAAGTCTAACAGACAACTTCTCGTCTGCACCTGGGTGTATGTTCCTATGTCTTACAATATTTTGCTACATTTCTTGCACCTAAAGAACAAAGGTTTTCCATCTCCATTTCTATCTGGCTTTATTTCTATAATGGATGAGCTTGCTGTGGTATTATTAAATCTTGGCTCTTCTGAGCCTGCCTGCTTTAGACTCAGAGGTATTGTATCAACCAGTAATAAGGCAATTAAGAAAGAAGAGCCAATATTTGATAGTACCTCAGCAAGCTCATCCAATATAGAAAGAAAGCCAGATAGAAATGGAGATGGAAAACCTTTGTGCTTTAGCTGCAAGTAATGTGGTCATGTAGCAAAATATTTTAAGACATAGAAACATACACCCAGGAGCAAACAAGAAGTTGTCTGTTAGGCTTGCAGAAATGAAGGCTATATTGCAAGAAATTGGTTTTGGAAAATACATTAAAGAAATAATAAATGCAGTGGCTGTAACAGCAATCATTGATCCAGGGGGTGCAGGAGAAAGTTGCCCAGGAGTTAAACCTCTCTGTAGTAGGATCTGAGCAGCACGACAAAGGTTGTTCTTTTTAAGGTTGGCGATGTAGGCGAAATGGCGGAGGTGCGGTTGACCCTGATAATACCTAGAATATCGATATTATCATTAGGCGTAGCTGAAAAAACCTGGGACTGGAAAAAAAAGAGGTGAAAGCTGAAGATGAAAACTTGGAAGTGGATAATAGATGGCACTAATTTAACTGATGGAGCACAATAGTGGTATTTTGCGAGACAAACCCTCGTTCACTTTTCAGGATTTTGAAACTGCTTTTAGAAAAACCTTTTTAAAAGTGGAAGATTTACCCAGTAGGTGGAAAAGGACGAATGAAAGATCAAAAGAAATGGAGAAGCTATTAATTAATATGTCCATGAAAAATTCAATCTCTGCAGTAAGTTAGACCTTAATTTTCAGGAAACTAAGGAGCAGTTGCTTATTGGATGGTATGATCGTAACTTATGCATATCATTGCTGTCCAAAAACCACAATGATTCTGACGAATTGCTGAGGGCTAGGTTAAACCTGGCTCTTTCTGCTTTGTCATACTTTTCGACAGCAAAGATGTGCATAAGTTGCTATCATGCTACCCAATAAGCAACTGCTGCTTAGTTTCCTGAAAATTAAGCAATAACTTACTGCAGACTTATTAATTATTTTTCATGCAAATAGTCTTTAATATTTTCGCCTTTTCTTTGAATTCTTTCATTCACCCTTTTCCATCTACTGGATAAATAAATCTTCCACTTTTAAAAAGGTTTTTCTAAAAACAGTTTCAAAATCCCGAAACCAGCGATATTTATTTTTTGTCATTTGTCAAAAAATTTTACGCCACCGTGAAAATTTGCAAAAAATGAAAAGTGGCCCTACGGTGATGAAACTGAACCAGCTGATAGATAATTTTGCGCAGAATCGACCGGTGAAAAGCCCACATCGCTATCTCTAATAGTTTTTGAAATATTCGCGAAAAATGTTTATCCTTTTGGATTTTTTGATTTTTTCGAATTTTCAAAAGCTCATAACTCGGCAGCGATATTTATTTTTTGTCAATGTCGAAAAATTTTAAGCCCTGTGAAAATTTGCAAAAAATGGAAAGTGGCCCTACGGTGATGAAACTGAACCACTAGATAGTTTTACGTAGAATCGACCGGTGAAAAGCACACATCGCTATCTCTAATAGTTTTTGAAATATTCGCGAAAAATGTTTATCCTTTTGGATTTTTTGATTTTTTCGAATTTTCAAAAGCTCATAACTCGGCAGCGATATTTATTTTTTGTCAATGTCGAAAAATTTTAAGCCCTGTGAAAATTTGCAAAAAATGGAAAGTGGTCCTACGGTGATGAAACTGAACCACTAGATAGTTTTACGTAGAATCGACCGGTGAAAAGCACACATCGCTATCTCTAATAGTTTTTGAAATATTCGCGAAAAATGTTTATCCTTTTGGATTTTTTGATTTTTTCGAATTTTCAAAAGCTCATAACTCGGCAGCGATATTTATTTTTTGTCAATGTCGAAAAATTTTAAGCCCTGTGAAAATTTGCAAAAAATGGAAAGTGGTCCTACGGTGATGAAACTGAACCACTAGATAGTTTTACTTAGAATCGACCGGTGAAAAGCACACATCGCTATCTCTAATAGTTTTTGGTTTATCTCTAGACTTTTTCGAATTTTCTAATGCTCATATCTCGGCAACTAGACGTTTTATCGAAGTTTTGCGGCCAGATTCGGAAAGTACGCGTTTCGGAGCACCAAATATCCCGAATCCAGCGATATTTATTTTTTGTCATTTGTCGAAAAATTTTACGCCACCGTGAAAATCTGCCAAAAATGAAAAGTGGTCCTGCGATGATGAAACTGAACCACCTGTTAGATAGTTTTACGTAGAATCGACCTTTGAAAAGCCCACATCGCTATCTCTAATAGTTTTTGAAATATTCGCGAAAAATATTTATCGTTTTGGATTTTTTGACTTTTTCGAATTTTCAAAGTCTCATATCTCGGCAACTAGACGTTTTATCGAAGTTTTGCGGCCAGATTCGGAAAGTACGCGTTTCGGAACACCAAATATCCCGAAACCAGCGATGTTTATTTTTTGTTATTTGTCGAAAATTTTTACGCCAGCCCCCCCTGTGAAAATTCGCAAAAAATGAAAAGTGGTCCTACGGTGATGAAACTGAACCACCTGATAGATAATTTTACGTAGAATGGACCGGTGAAAATGCCACATCGCTATCTCTAATAGTTTTTGAAATATTCGCGAAAAATGTTTATCGTTTTGGATTTTTTGACTTTTTCGAATTTTCAAAAGCTCATATCTCGGCAACTAGACGTTTTATCGAAGTTTTGCGGCCAGATTCGGAAAGTACGCGTTTCGGAGCACCAAATATCCCGAAACCAGCGATATTTATTTTTTGTCATTTGTCGAAAAAATTTAAGCCCTGTGAAAACTTGCAAAAAATGGAAAGTGGTCCTACGGTGATGAAACTGAACCACCTGATAGATAATTTTACGTAGAATCGACCGGTGAAAAGCACACATCGCTATCTCTAATAGTTTTTGAAATATTCGCGAAAATTTTTTATAGTTTTGGATTTTTTGACTTTTTCGAATTTTCAAAAGCTTATATCTCGGCAACCAGACGTTTTATCGAAGTTTTGCGGCCAGATTCGGAAAGTACGCGTTTCGGAGCACCAAATATCCCGAAACCAGCGATATTTATTTTTTATCATTTGTCGAAAAATTTTAAGCCCTGTGAAAATTTGCAAAAAATGAAAAGTGGTCCTACGGTGATGAAACTGAACCATCTGATAGATAATTTTACGTAGAATCGACCAGTGAAAAGCACACATCGCTATCTCTAATAGTTTTTGAAATATTCGCGAAAAATATTTATCGTTTTGGATTTTTTGACTTTTTCGAATTTTCAGAAGCTCATATCTCGGCAACCAGACGTTTTATCGAAGTTTTGCGGCCAGATTCGGAAAGTACGCGTTTCGGAGCACCAAATATCCCAAAACCAGCGATATTTTTTTTTTGTCATTTGTCGAAAAATTTTAAGCCCTGCGAAAATTTGCAAAAAATGGAAAGTGGTCCTACGGTGATGAAACTGAACCACTAGATAGTTTTACGTAGAATCCACCGGTGAAAAGCACACATCGCTATCTCTAATAGTTTTTGAAATATTCGCGAAAAATGTTTATCGTTTTGGATTTTTTAATTTTTTCGAATTTTCAAAAGCTCATATCTCGGCAACTAGACGTTTTATCGAAGTTTTGCGGCCAGATTCGGAAAGTACGCGTTTCGGAGCACCAAATATCCCGAAATCGGCGATGTTTATATTTTGTCATTTGTCGAAAAATTTTAAGCGCTGTGAAAATTTGCAAAAAATGGAAAGTGGTCCTACGGTGATGAAACTGAACCACCTGATCGATAATTTTACGTAGAATCGACCGGTGAAAAGCACACATCGCTATCTCTAATAGTTTTTAAAATATTCGCGAAAAATGTTTATCGTTTTGGATTTTTTGACTTTTTCGAATTTTCAAAAGCTCATATCTCGGCAACCAGACGTTTTATCGAAGTTTTGCGGCCAGATTCGGAAAGTACGCGTTTCGGAGTACCAAATATCCCGAAACCAGCGATATTTATTTTTTGTCATTTGTCGAAAATTTTTACGCCACCCCCCCCTGTGAAAATTCGCAAAAAATGAAAAGTGGTCCTACGGTGATGAAACTGAACCACCTGATAGATAATTTTACGTAGAATCGACCGGTGAAAAGCACACATCGCTATCTCTAATAGTTTTTGAAATATTCGCGAAAAATGTTTATCGTTTTGGATTTTTTGACTTTTTCGAATTTTCAAAAGCTCATATCTCGGAAACTAGACCTTTTATCGAAGTTTTGCGGCCAGATTCGGAAAGTACGCGTTTCGGAGTACCAAATATCCCGAAACCAGCGATATTTATTTTTTGTGATTTGTCAAAAAATTTTACGCCACCGTGAAAATTTGCAAAAAATGAAAAGTGGCCCCCTACGGTGATGAAACTGAACCAGCTGATAGATAATTTTGCGCAGAATCGACCGGTGAAAAGCCCACATCGCTATCTCTAATAGTTTTTGAAATATTCGCGAAAAATGTTTATCCTTTTGGATTTTTTGATTTTTTCGAATTTTTCAAAAGCTCATAACTCGGCAGCGATATTTATTTTTTGTCAATGTCGAAAAATTTTAAGCCCTGTAAAAAATTTGCAAAAAAATGGAAAGTGGTCCTACGGTGATGAAACTGAACCACCTGATAGATAATTTTACGTAGAATCGACCGGTGAAAACCACACAGCTATCTCTAATAGTTTTTAAAATATTCGCGAAAAATATTTATCGTTTTTGGATTTTTTTGACTTTTTCGAATTTTCAAAAGCTCATATCTCGGAAACTAGACCTTTTATCGAAGTTTTGCGGCTAGATTCGGAAAGGTACGCGTTTCGGAGCACCAAATATCCCGAAACCAGCGATATTTATTTTTTGTCATTTGTCAAAAAATTTTACGCCGCCGTGAAAATTTGCAAAAAATGAAAAGTGGCCCTACGGTGATGAAACTGAACCAGCTGGTAGATAATTTTACGTAGAATCGACCGGTGAAAACCACACATAGCTATCTCTAATAGTTTTTGAAATATTCGCGAAAAATGTTTATCGTTTTGGATTTTTTGACTTTTTCGAATATTCTAAAGCTCATATCTCGGCAACTAGACGTTTTATCGAAGATTTGCGGCCAGATTCGGAAACTACGCGTTTCGGAGCACCAAATATCCCGAAATCGGCGATGTTTATTTTTTGTCATTTGTCGAAAAATTTTAAGCCCTGCGAAAATTTGCAAAAAATGGAAAGTGGTCCTACGGTGATGAAACTGAACCATCTGATAGATAATTTTACGTAGAATCGACCAGTGAAAAGCACACATCGCTATCTCTAATAGTTTTTGAAATATTCGCGAAAAATGTTTATCGTTTTGGATTTTTTGACTTTTTCGAATTTTCTAAAGCTCAAATCTCGGCAACTAGACGTTTTATCGAAGTTTTGCGGCCAGATTCGGAAAGTACGCGTTTCGGAGCACCAAATATCCCGAAACCAGCGATATTTTTTTTTTGTCATTTGTCGAAAAATTTTAAGCCCTGTGAAAATTTGCAAAAAAAGGAAAGTGGTCCTACGGTGATGAAACTGAACCACCTGATAGATAATTTTACGTAGAATCGACCGGTGAAAAGCACACATCGCTATCTCTAATAGTTTTTGAAATATTCGCGAAAAATATTTATCGTTTTGGATTTTTTTGAGTTTTTCGAATTTTCAGACGCTCATATCTCGGCAACCAGACGTTTTATCGAAGTTTTGCGGCCAGATTCGGAAAGTACGCGTTTCGGAGCACCAAAATATCCGAAACCAGCGATATTTTTTTTTTGTCATTTGTCGAAAAATTTTAAGCCCTGTGAAAATTTGCAAAAAATGGAAAGTGGTCCTACGGTGATGAAACTGAACCACCTGATAGATAATTTTACGTAGAATCGACCGGTGAAAAGCACACATCGCTATCTCTAATAGTTTTTGAAATATTCGCGAAAAATGTTTATCGTTTTGGATTTTTTTATTTTTTCGAATTTTCAAAAGCTCATATCTCGGCAACTAGACGTTTTATCGAAGTTTTGCGGCCAGATTCGGAAAGTACGCGTTTCGGAGCACCAAATATCCCGAAATCGACGATGTTTATTTTTTGTCATTTGTCGAAAAATTTTAAGCCCTGTGAAAATTTGCAAAAAATGGAAAGTGGTCCTACGGTGATGAAACTGAACCACCTGATAGATAATTTTACGTAGAATCGACCGGTGAAAAGCACACATCGCTATCTCTAATAGTTTTTGAAATATTCGCGAAAAAATGTTTATCGTTTTGGATTTTTTGACTTTTTCGAATTTTCAAAAGCTCATATCTCGGCAACCAGACGTTTTATCGAAGTTTTGCGGCCAGATTCGGAAAGTACGCGTTTCGGAGTACCAAATATCCCGAAACCAGCGATATTTATTTTTTGTCATTTGTCGAAAATTTTTACGCCACCCCCCCTGTGAAAATTCGCAAAAAATGAAAAGTGTTCCTACGGTGATGAAACTGAACCACCTGATAGATAATTTTACGTAGAATCGACCGGTGAAAAGGCCACATCGCTATCTCTAATAGTTTTTGAAATATTCGCGAAAAATGTTTATCGTTTTGGATTTTTTGACTTTTTCGAATTTTCAAAAGCTCATATCTCGGCAACTAGACGTTTTATCGAAGTTTTGCGGCCAGATTCGGAAAGTACGCGTTTCGGAGCACCAAATATCCCGAAATCGGCGATGTTTATTTTTTGTCATTTGTCGAAAAATTTTTAAGCCCTGCGAAAATTTGCAAAAAATGGAAAGTGGTCCTACGGTGATGAAACTGAACCACCTGATAGATAATTTTACGTAGAATCGACCGGTGAAAAGCACACATCGCTATCTCTAATAGTTTTTGAAATATTCGCGAAAAATGTTTATCCTTTTGGATTTTTTTGATTTTTTCGAATTTTCAAAAGCTCATAACTCGGCAGCGATATTTATTTTTTGTCAATGTCGAAAAATTTTAAGCCCTGTAAAAATTTGCAAGAAATGGAAAGTGGTCCTACGGTGATGAAACTGAACCACCTGATAGATAATTTTACGTAGAATCGACCGGTGAAAAACCACACATAGCTATCTCTAATAGTTTTTAAAATATTCGCGAAAAATATTTATCGTTTTGGATTTTTTGACTTTTTCGAATTTTCAAAAGCTCATATCTCGGAAACTAGACCTTTTATCGAAGTTTTGCGGCCAGATTCGGAAAGTACGCGTTTCGGAGTACCAAATATCCCGAAACCAGCGATATTTATTTTTTGTCATTTGTCAAAAAATTTTACGCCACCGTGAAAATTTGCAAAAAATGAAAAGTGGCCCTACGGTGATGAAACTGAACCAGCTGATAGATAATTTTGCGCAGAATCGACCGGTGGAAAAGCCCACATCGCTATCTCTAATAGTTTTTGAAATATTCGCGAAAAATGTTTATCCTTTTGGATATTTTGATTTTTTCGAATTTTCAAAAGCTCATAACTCGGCAGCGATATTTATTTTTTGTCAATGTCGAAAAATTTTAAGCCCTGTAAAAATTTGCAAGAAATGGAAATTGGTCCTACGGTGATGAAACTGAACCAGCTGGTAGATAATTTTACGTAGAATCGACCGGTGAAAACCACACATCGCTATCTCTAATAGTTTTAGAAATATTCGCGAAAAATGTTTATCGTTTTGGATTTTTTGACTTTTTCGAATTTTCTAAAGCTCATATCTCGGCAACTAGACGTTTTATCGAAGTTTTGCGGCCAGATTCGGAAAGTACGCGTTTCGGAGCACCAAATATCCCGAAACCAGCGATATTTATTTTTTGACATTTGTCGAAAAATTTTACGCCACCGTGAAAATTTGCCAAAAATGAAAAGTGGTCCTACGATGATGAAACTGAACCACCTGTTAGATAATTTTACGTAGAATCGAC
Organism: Cosmopolites sordidus; assembly: GCA_031761425.1. Classification (NCBI taxonomy): domain Eukaryota; kingdom Metazoa; phylum Arthropoda; class Insecta; order Coleoptera; family Curculionidae; genus Cosmopolites; species Cosmopolites sordidus. The sequence continues at coordinate 2,098 of JARFXV010002614.1, read as the reverse complement.
CGGTGAAAAGCCCACATCGCTATCTCTAATAGTTTTTGAAATATTCGCGAAAAATGTTTATCGTTTTGGATTTTTTTCGAATTTTCAAAAGCTCATATCTCGGCAACTAGACGTTTTATCGAAGTTTTGCGGCCAGATTCGGAAAGTACGCGTTTCGGAGCACCAAATATCCCGAAATCGGCGATGTTTAATTTTTGTCATTTGTCGAAAAATTTTAAGCCCTGCGAAAATTTGCAAAAAATGGAAAGTGGTCCTACGGTGATGAAACTGAACCATCTGATAGATAATTTTACGTAGAATCGACCAGTGAAAAGCACACATCGCTATCTCTAATAGTTTTTTGAAATATTCGCGAAAAATGTTTATCGTTTTGGATTTTTTTTGACTTTTTCGAATTTTCAAAAGCTCATATCTCGGCAACCAGCCGTTTTTATCGAAGTTTTGCGGCCAGATTCGGAAAGTACGCGTTTCGGAGCACCAAATATCCCGAAATCGGCGATGCTTATTTTTTGTCATTTGTCGAAAAATTTTAAGCCCTGTGAAAATTTGCAAAAAATGGAAAGTGGTTCTACGGTGATGAAACTGAACCACTAGATAGTTTTACGTAGAATCGACCGGTGAAAAGCACACATCGCTATCTCTAATAGTTTTTGAAATATTCGCGAAAAATATTTATCGTTTTGGATTTTTTTGACTTTTTCGAATTTTCAAAAGCTCATATCTCGGCAACCAGACGTTTTATCGACGTTTTGCGGCCAGATTCGGAAAGTACGCGTTTCGGAGTACCAAATATCCCGAAACCAGCGATATTTATATTTTGTCAATGTCGAAAAATTTTAAGCCCTGTAAAAATTTGCAAAAAATGGAAAGTGGTCCTACGGTGATGAAACTGAACCACTAGATAGTTTTACGTAGAATCGACCGGTGAAAAGCACACATCGCTATCTCTAATAGTTTTTGAAATATTCGCGAAATATTTTTATCGTTTTGGATTTTTTTGACTTTTTCGAATTTTCAAAAGCTCATATCTCGGCAACCAGACGTTTTATCGAAGTTTTGCGGCCAGATTCGGAAAGTACGCGTTTCGGAGTACCAAATATCCCGAAATCAGCGATATTTATTTTTTTGTCATTTGTCGAAAAATTTTTACGCCACCCCCCCTGTGAAAATTCGCAAAAAATGAAAAGTGGTCCTACGCTGTTGAAACTGAAACCAGCTGGTAGATAATTTTACGTAGAATCGACCGGTGAAAACCACACATAGCTATCTCTAATAGTTTTTTGAAATATTCGCGAAAAATGTTTATCGTTTTGGATTTTTTGACTTTTTCGATTTTTCTAAAGCTCATATCTCGGCAACTAGAGGTTTTTATCGAAGTTTTGCGGCCAGATTCGGAAAGTACGCGTTTCGGAGCACCAAATATCCCGAAACCAGCGATATTTATTTTTTGTCATTTGTCGAAAAATTTTACGCCACCGTGAAAATTTGCCAAAAATGAAAAGTGGTCCTACGATGATGAAACTGAACCACCTGTTAGATAATTTTACGTAGAATCGACCGGTGAAAAGCACACATCGCTATCTCTAATAGTTTTTGAAATATTCGCGGAAAAATGTTTATCGTTTTGGATTTTTTTGACTTTTTCGAATTTTCAAAAGCTCATATCTCGGAAACTAGACCTTTTATCGAAGTTTTGCGGCCAGATTCGGAAAGTACGCGTTTCGGAGTACCAAATATCCCGAAACCAGCGATATTTATTTTTTGGGATTTGTCAAAAAATTTTATGCCCTGTGAAAATTTGCAAAAAATGGAAAGTGGTCCTACGGTGATGAAACTGAACCACCTGATAGATAATTTTACGTAGAATCGACCGGTGAAAACCACACATCGCTATCTCTAATAGTTTTTAAAATATTCGCGAAAAATATTTATCGGTTTGGATTTTTTGGACTTTTTCGAATTTTCAAAAGCTCATATCTCGGAAACTAGACCTTTTATCGAAGTTTTGCGGCCAGATTCGGGAAAGTACGCGTTTCGGAGCACCAAATATCCCGAAACCAGCGATATTTATTTTTTGTCATTTGTCAAAAAATTTTAC
>JARFXV010002613.1:15000-36384 GCA_031761425.1 Cosmopolites sordidus | reverse complement strand
ACATCGTCGTCGTCGTCGTCGTCATTTTCGGACAAAACCGAGCAGTCTTTAAATAAGGTACGACCCTCAGCCAGGAGTGGTCCGGGAATGGAATCCCAGGACCGCAATGTGCGTTCGAAGTGTCGATGTTCATGTGTCCTGCAGTTCACAAGTTGACGCGCAATTAGCTGCGTTCTTCATCGACCCACGAGCCAAGTGATCCACCGTTTAGGGTAATCTTTTTTATCGATTCATTTAACGAGAAGGAAACTATCGCCACGACGATGACGACGACCAAGGCGAACCTCGTCATCGCGGGCGTGGCAGTAATGGTCCGACTCGTTTGTGATGCGAGAAATAAAATACTTCTCCGTATCGGTGACGTTCATTTTAAGAAATGTAAATGGCAAGATTCCGAAATTTTTAAACGAAACGTTGAAATATTATCCACCGTCGACATCGTTGTCGTCGTCGTCGTCGACAAACGAACGGTGTTTTATATTACGTTTCTCTCGTCACGGTAACGGTCGTCGTCGTCGTCGTCGTCAGTCGACAGCGTCGACGACAAAAACCGCAACGAATGTTTAAAAATCATAACGGAATCGATTATGATGAAGATATGGTTAATGGTCCATATCATACACATCACACAGAAACGACCACGACAACCACAACGACGTTACAGACAGATCACGTGTGCGTGCGTGTGCGTTAAATGTGAAAACTTAAAGATCGTACGGGCGCATATCGTTTAAATACCGTCGGGAAGGAAAATCCACGAGGATTTTTTATCCCTTAGATTTTTCGTACTCTGGCTGACTCGCTCACTCACTCACTCACTCACTCACTTTCCAGATAGATAGTGAGTGGGCGAGTGGAGCGAGCGAGCTAGCTAGCTAGCTAGCGTAGAAACATAAATCTAGGTACCCGATACAAATTCTTTTTTCCGTTTTCGTCTTGCACGCACCAACGAGCGATACGAGCTGCTGTCGTTCGTCGAGGATCGTCAAAGTTGTCGTTCCCTTGTGTCTCTTAATAAAATAAAAGATAGTTCGAATTATTCGAGAGAATAATTACAGACGTGTTCTTAATCGCGCGTCAGATGACGGCAATCGATCACTGTAATGATCCTTCCGCAGGTTCACCTACGGAAACCTTGTTACGACTTTTACTTCCTCTAAATGATCAAGTTTGGTCATCTTTTCTTACACATCGACGACACCGAAGCGCCATCGCGTGTCGATCCGAAGACCTCACTAAATCATTCAATCGGTAGTAGCGACGGGCGGTGTGTACAAAGGGCAGGGACGTAATCAACGCGAGCTTATGACTCGCGCTTACTGGGAATTCCTCGTTCATGGGGAACAATTGCAAGCCCCAATCCCTAGCACGAAGGAGGTTCAGCGGGTTACCCGGGCCGCTCGGCCAGGGAAGACACGCTGATTCCTTCAGTGTAGCGCGCGTGCGGCCCAGAACATCTAAGGGCATCACAGACCTGTTATTGCTCAATCTCGTGCGGCTAGAAGCCGCCTGTCCCTCTAAGAAGAAATGTTTGTACGCCGACAGTAAAAACCGCGCGCGAACGGCGGAGCCCGTGAGGACCCCGCACGTACGGCGGGCCTTTGCGATGTCAAAAAGCGCCTAGTTAGCAGGCTAGAGTCTCGTTCGTTATCGGAATTAACCAGACAAATCGCTCCACCAACTAAGAACGGCCATGCACCACCACCCACCGAATCAAGAAAGAGCTCTCAATCTGTCAATCCTTCCGGTGTCCGGGCCTGGTGAGGTTTCCCGTGTTGAGTCAAATTAAGCCGCAGGCTCCACTCCTGGTGGTGCCCTTCCGTCAATTCCTTTAAGTTTCAGCTTTGCAACCATACTTCCCCCGGAACCCAAAAGCTTTGGTTTCCCGGAAGCTGCCCGTCGAGTCATCGGAGGAACGTCGACGGATCGCTAGCTGGCATCGTTTAAGGTTAGAACTAGGGCGGTATCTGATCGCCTTCGAACCTCTAACTTTCGTTCTTGATCAATGAAAGCGTTTTTGGCAAATGCTTTCGCTTCCGTTCGTCTTGCGACGATCCAAGAATTTCACCTCTAACGTCGCAATACGAATGCCCCCATCCGTTCCTATTAATCATTACCTCGGGGTTCCGAAAACCAACAAAATAGAACCGAGGTCCTATTCCATTATTCCATGCATACAGTATTCAGGCGAAATTTTAGCCTGCTTTAAGCACTCTAATTTGTTCAAAGTAAACGTGCCGGCCCACCTCGACACTCAGTGAAGAGCACCGCGGCAGGATTGATTTGGGCCGCCGTTAAACCGCCAACGAACGCACGCCGCGAGGCGCACGCCCGAACAGACGGCAACCGACTAAGCCCACCGGCAGGACGTCTCGCGAAACGCCAGTTAACACCGCGGACGATGAACCGGCGGCGCGAGACACAAATTCGACTACGAGCTTTTTAACCGCAACAACTTTAATATACGCTATTGGAGCTGGAATTACCGCGGCTGCTGGCACCAGACTGGCCCTCCAATTGATCCTCGTTAAAGGGTTTAGAGTGTACTCATTCCGATTACGGGGCCTCGGATGAGTCCCGTATCGTTATTTTTCGTCACTACCTCCCCGTGCCGGGAGTGGGTAATTTGCGCGCCTGCTGCCTTCCTTGGATGTGGTAGCCGTTTCTCAGGCTCCCTCTCCGGAATCGAACCCTGATTCCCCGTTACCCGTTACGACCATGGTAGGCGCAGAACCTACCATCGACAGTTGATAAGGCAGACATTTGAAAGATGCGTCGCCGGTGCGAGACCGTGCGATCAGCGTAAAGTTATTCAGAGTCACCAAGTTGTACGATGACGAGCGCGAACCCGCCACCGATTGGTTTTGATCTAATAAAAGCACTCCTTCCATCTCTGGTCGGAGCTCTGTTTGCATGTATTAGCTCTAGAATTACCACAGTTATCCAAGTAATTGTGGGTACGATCTAAGGAACCATAACTGATTTAATGAGCCTTTCGCGGTTTCACCTTAATTCGGCTTGTACTGAGACATGCATGGCTTAATCTTTGAGACAAGCATATGACTACTGGCAGGATCAACCAGGGAACTGTGCGCGCGAGCTGCAATTGCTGCTGCTGCTGCTGCTGTTGTCCGCACGTCGAGTGTCGTTCGTTTCGCCGTCGCTCGCTCGTTCGTTTACCACCCTCCTCCTCCAGGCAGGCGGCGGCGCACAACGGTGCGTCGTGGTCTGTATGGATCGGTGGGCGATTGCGTGCGTGCGTGCGTAGGTACGAGAAACGTGACGACTTTCTCGATGACGACGACGAGTGTGCGTCGAGACGACGGAAAAACCGGTCAAGACGCCACGCTCTTGCATTATAATTAGTGTCTTGTGTCGTATCATCGGTTCTTTTTTTTAATTATTATTATTACTATTATTATTTGTCTTAAACAACTACCACCGTTTTTATATATTTATTCGTGTGTGAGATGTAGCCGTCGGAGTGTATTGCTGCTGCGCTATCGATCGTCATTAATTTTATCGTCTGCGTCACCGCGCGTCATGCCGTCACACGATTTATTACATCGGGCGGCGGCGGCGGCGGCAGCAACGACAAAGGTACGTTCGAAGACAACAGCACTACTCCCCGTCGTCGTACTCGTAGAACGAAATAATATCAAAAACGTAGTTTGTATAATAAATCAAAAAAAAAATCGATGCAAACGACCAACCGAGCACAACCGATACGACCATACATAAGATATATCGTCGTTCGGCATCAATAAAACCTCGAAACATTCTCTCCGAACCACTTCGCTAGATTGAAAGCGACAAGGGAAACTCGTACGAGAAGCGTTTCGTGTTAGAAAACTCGCTCGGAAAGCTGAGAGTTACCGCACGTGTACGTTATTGTTACAGACTTTTCGCATGAACGCATTATTATATAAGGAACATGCGAAAATGTCAACACAAAATACAACCGATCGCATATGAATCGTGACACGTAAAAATTTAACGGTCCGCCGAATTCACGATCTCGCTGTGTGTAGTAAAAATCACCACATTAGAGGGACCCGATTGTGTATCCGAACAGACGACTTGACTCGCCGCTCGAACCTCGGATCACCACATGAGGCGGCGGAATCTTAAATCCGGCGTCGATCCGCGAACGACGGCACGACCCTGATTTACAAGCAACACCGACCGATTGGAAAACGTTCGGCAAAAACGATCGATACATCATATATGTGAGATTTTGTAATTATATATATTTGTATGTGTTTGTATATTTATGTGTTTATACATATATATATATAAAAAAAGTGTGTAAATATAATATATGTATATATGTATATATATATATATATATATATATATATATATATATATATATATATATATATATATATATATATATATATATATATATATTTATATATATACGTATGTATATACGTATATATATACATATATATATATATATATATATATATATATATATATATATATATATATATATATATATATATATATATATATACAAATATATATATATATATATATATATATATATATATATATATATATATATATATATATATATATACATATATATACATATATATATATATATATATATATATATATATATATATATATATATATATATATATATATATATATATCCAGCCTAAGATACTGGACGGGTCACGGGTGGTGGATAGTGAAAGTTCCATTAGATATTAATGGACAGCTGCGAATATCTCAAAATAAGCAGCCCCGAACCAAGGCACAAAAAAAAACAAAATCCACTTAGCGTCTGACTTGTATCAAGCGGTTGAATGGTCAGCGTCTGTTCACCAGTGGTGCGGCTGATATTTAAATTCTGGAACTAACCCCCTCCAGTCTTAACCTCTGAACCGTCATGGTTCAAACCTTTAATTCAAAGTACAAGATGAATCGTTCTAGTAATTACAAAATTACCCCAGGAGGTAGACAATCCTCTGCCAACCGGACTTTCGGATTCTGGGGCGTCCGGGCTAAGTAAATAATCGACTTATGACACTATCCTCAAATGTGCTAACAAAAACTATACATTAATCAATGCACACCTCCCGGTTAACGAAGAAAATAAATCTAATCTTGAAAAAGTAAATAAGTCCTGGGAAATTCTGGAAAAGACTATCTCTAAATTTCCTACCAACCATGTAAAAATCCTATCGGGTGATTTCAACGCCGCCCAACTAGGGAAAGAAAAAAGTACAGGAAGGAAAACTGTCGGCAGTTTTCCAACTCATAAATGGGCCAACCATAATGGTAGAAAATTGGTTGAACTATGTTCGCAGTTTAATCTAAGAAGGATGTCAACACAATTTAAGAAGAAAATAACAAAACAAAAGACATGGATGTGCCCAAACACGTACATGGATGAATTTCAAAATGACCATGTTGCCAATTCGTACCCCAATTATAAAGAGATTTTGAACGTTCGAGTCGATAAAGGAGCAAATATAGACACGGATCACCACCTGACTAGTATCAAACTTAGCTGAAAACCTCGAAAACTTATTCAAAAGAGGCTGCTAATACCAAAGTTTGACCCAACGAAAATAAAACCAGCCCTAACAGAAGAGCTAGATAAACAACCAGCACAGAACTGGCAAGAATTGAAACAAAAAATTATTAAAACAGCCTTAAAGTTGGTCCCTTTACAAAAACGTAGAAAACATCCGTGGTGGGATGAAGTTTGCGAGCAAGGAGTATTAAGCCGAAGTAAAACATTCAAAGATTGGAACAGTCAAAAGACAGTTATAAACTATAACATCTTTTTGGAAGTAAGAAAAGAAACATCGAAGCTAGTTAGAGAAACTAAAAGAAAATATGAAAACAATCAACTTATTGAAATAGAAAAAGATTTCCAAAAAACTAACACCCGAAACTTTTATAAAACATTTAAAACTAAATTAATAGGCTATCAACCGCAAAGTCTTTGCTTCCAAAATGAAAACGGACAATCAGCTCTAAATAACCAAGACAATTGCAAAGAACTAGCGAAATATTTAGAACAAATAGTAAACTGTCCTGAGCCCTTAAACAAATTAGCAACACTAAACCCTAAACAAACAAACCCAGATTCATTACCACCGAAAGAAGATGAAATAATTAGGCAAATCGAGCGGCTTAAAAATGACAAAGCTTCTGGAGAAGATGGAATCACTGCTGAACTTTTGAAATCCGCTGGTCCCCAGGTACACAATCAAGGAAATAACCAAAATTCTACGAGAAGTTAGGCGAACCGAACGGATTCCGGAAGATTGGAAAGAAGCTCTAATCTATCTACTACATAGGAAAGGACATAGAACGGATGTAAACAACTATAGAGGGATATTTCTTCTCCCAGTTTGTTACAAGATTCTATCTCAATGTCTACTAGACAGAGCACAGGGACAGTTAGAACCTAACATTGGTGAATATCAACCAGGTTTTCGACCGGGGGGCAGATCCAGCCCTGAACAGATCCTGAATCTAAAGTTGATTCTAAGACATCAAGAACTGTACAATAAAAATCTCGTCTGTACATTTGTGGATTTCAAAAAAGCATGAGACTCTATTGACCGCGAATCTTTATTCCGAATCTTCCGAAAGAACAAGGACCAGATCTCTGAAAAAACGCTGGGGATTATTAAAGCAACGTTAACTAACACAAGGTTAAAAGTAAAATTCATGGTTGACATCTCTCAGAGCCCTTCGAAATTAAAACTGGAGTGAGACGAGGGGATGGAGGACTCTCGCCACTCCTATTTAACTGTGTTCTAGAAAAAATAATATAGGAGTGGCGTGAAAAAAAATAAGTTGGCCCTGAATGTTGACCAGCCCATTAAACTGGGGAGAACCAACATCAATACTGATTGTCTGGCATCTGCTGATGATCTAGCAATTTTAGCTCAAGATATATTAAGGGCACAGATACAGATTGAAATCCTAAAGGAAACAGACTAAGCACGCCATAAGCTAACATGACCTGCAACAGACTAAGAACGCCATTTCTAAAAACAAAATATGGTAACATCAGACGAGTCTCTCAATTCAAATATTTGGGTGAAATAATCATGGAAAATGGATTGGAAAAAGCGGCCAATAAGGATAGATGTCAAAAAATGGAAACGGCATTAAGGCTTACACAAAATATTTATAACAAAAAGTGCCTATCTAAAAACATAAAACTGAGACATTACAACACAATTATTAAGCCAGAATGTCTATATGCTGCAGAAACGCTCATTTTGAATAGAAAGAGGGACATCGAGGACATTGAAAAGAAGGAAAGAAAAATCCTAGGCCCCAAACAAATAAATAGCCACAACATACCGACATCGGGAATACCAAGAGATCAAACAATACTCAGATATACATAGCGATATGTGAGAAAAAGAAGACTTAAATTTTACGGACACATAAAACGGATGAATCCGAGTAGGCTAACTAGACAAATAGTCGAATTTTATGAAAATAGGAGTAGAGTCGACTTCGACTTATCTAGCCAGGCTTTTGGGTTAGCCCTCAAGGCTCTTGCCCGTTTCTAGTCAACTTTACCCTATATGGGCACTAATTTTTTAGGGTCTCTATCTGACCCGGGTATGCCTAGCAAGTGGCATAGATAAGAAAGGATAGTCTATAAGATGATCCTGGCGAACTTCTGAGATTAATATGAAAGAAAAGGAAAATGAAATTTTGCTTTTTCCCCATCAGCAATATGACGGGTTTTTTGCCATTGGTCCGGTCCGATCGATCGGAGATGATCTCTCAGACCGCCTGGCCACGGCGGTTAGGGACTGTTGTCGAAGCGGTCTTACGCGAGCCGGGAATCGAAAATTCGATTCCTTTCTGCTCGCAGCCCGTAAGGCAAATTGGGGCAATTGGCTAGCTTTACCCGGAAAATCCGGGTAGGTTGTCCGGTATAGATAGGACTAGCGGGTTTTCGCTCAAGCTTGCCTGTAGGCAAAACTTGGCGTAAATTTGGGAATGGAATTTAGAGACCGGGGGTACACCGGTCTCTATAATAATTTGAGTGTTTCGAACGTACCACGGCGCGTTTAGTGCCATACGCAAGGTTTTGTTCTGAAACGTTTGTGAAGTTATTTAGCCGCCGTCGGCGTTAGAAAACGAAAATAAATCGTAAGACCGTATAAATAAAAGGGACTTATCATTGTTACGTAAAATTGGGTTTTAACTATCGGAGATAGTTTACTCGAACGACAAATCAAGAAGTACAAAAGTTTGAGGATTCCGTACCCCTTGCTGATAGGAGTAGAGCTAAAGTAGAAATAATTAGATGGATTGCTGCAATTAAAGAGGACCTAAGATCAGCAAATATTACACAAAGTGAAATTCAGGATAGAGGCTGTTTCAGACACAAGGTGAACGTTTGGAAGGTTGGCCAGAGAGAAAAATGTAGGAAGACCGGAACAACTTGGTCTGACGAAAGGAAAAACGCTCATAGCGAAAGAATGAAATTAGTATGGGTGCGAAGGAAGGTTAACAACAACAAACGCCTCTAATTGTACATCGCGTGGTCCACCAGGGCCCATAAGTAAATAATAATAATAAATATATATATATATATATATATATATATATATATATATATATATATATATATATATATATATATATATATATATATCAGATAAATTTTGGAACAAAGTATGTTACACCAAGAGTCAATAACCACCTGAGGGTTCCCGCGAAAAAAAAATAAGGACATTTAAAAAACCAACGACACCTATGGAGGCTGTCTTTTTTCTTCGACGAATTTTGGGAAAACCGGCCAAAACCATAGAGCCCGGCTAGCACATATCATGTACAAGATGGACGACTCTCGGATAGATCGAAAGTTTTTATTTTTCGAGAATAATCATTTACATCCTATACACATACACTCTAAAAAAGCGTCGAGCGTTATCGCTGGAAAAAAAAAATCCCGCTAATTTCAACTCGGGCATTAAGCCACAATAATATTCGGGTTTTCAGTTTGTGTGTGTGTGTGTTTAAAAATATTTTACTTTCATGCATCTAATGCTAATTTCGAACCTAGATGTCTGTGCGGATAGGCGATATGCTTGATATTTTTTTTTTTATATTTAAAATTCGTGGCTCTGAAAAGAGCCATTTTCTTTTTATTATCGTTCGAAATATTAATCTCGCCAGTTCTTGCTTCTGATCTTTGATACGTTTATCTATTTTTACTTGGAACTGGTGTATTTGGTCACGGCTTTGGTCCCCTCGCTAACGGCGTGTTTGGCTAATTCACCCGGTAAAAGTAATCTGACCGCCGTTTGAATTTCTCTACTGGTTATGGTCGATCTTTTGTTGTAATGAGCCAAACGCGATGCTTCGGCCGCTATCCTCTCGAAAATGTCATTAACGAAAGAATTCATGATCGACATGGCCTTGCTGGAAATTCCCGTATCCGGATGTACCTGTTTCAGCACTTTGTAAATATAAATGGCGTAACTTTCCTTCCTCCTGCGCTTCTTTTTTTTATCACCTTTCGAGATGTTTTTTTGTGCCTTTCCCGCTTTTTTGGCCGCTTTCCCGCTAGTTTTTGGTGGCATTATGGACAAAGAGGACGATTTTTTTTTAAATGTACATACGGTACAATAAAAATCCGTATCATAAATTGACCCTTGAGCCGATAAAAGTTCACTTCTTTTTTGTACTGGAGCGTACGGGTACGATATGCTCCGCCCATTTAACCGTAAGGCGTATTTTTACGATTCCATTGGAGACTGTACCGCCGCATATATATAAAAAGGAAGGAAAGAAGGGGGGGACATCCCGACAGAAAATAGTCTCTCATCTGACTCTACGACGACGGTCGTGCCGTGCGATCTGATCAATTGTAAGCAAAGAACAAAAAAAAATCAGCATGTCTGGACGCGGAAAAGGAGGCAAAGTTAAAGGAAAGGCCAAGTCGCGTTCGAATCGTGCCGGATTGCAGTTTCCGGTCGGCCGTATTCACAGATTGTTGAGGAAAGGAAATTACGCGGAACGCGTAGGTGCAGGAGCACCGGTATATTTGGCCGCGGTAATGGAGTATCTTGCCGCCGAAGTATTGGAATTGGCCGGAAACGCCGCCAGAGATAACAAAAAGACGAGAATTATCCCACGACATTTGCAGCTCGCCATTAGAAATGACGAAGAATTGAACAAACTATTGTCCGGCGTGACCATCGCACAAGGTGGTGTTTTACCTAACATTCAGGCCGTGCTATTGCCAAAAAAGACCGACAGTAAAACGAAGTAAAATCGAAACAACTTCTCTATCCCTACTTGAAGATGATGATGATGATGATGGTCTTCGCCTGATTCGAAATATCGGTCCTTATCAGGACCAACAAAATATCTATGAAAAGAAAAAACAATATTGATCCGTAAACAAAAATTAAAGTTACAAACGAACAACGGACGTCAGATATATATTATTCGCCGGTTCTAGTCTCGATGGATTTTTTTATTTGTATTTTTTTTTAATTTTTTTTATTTTTTTTTAAATATATAATTGTACAAAATCAGTTATTATTAGTAATATCGAATTACTACTCGGATATATTTCGGCGTCTTGTCTAAATGGATGTTTTTTTCTATATTTCTTTTAATTTCAAGTAACAATAAATGTTGTGGTTCTGAAAAGAACCGTTTTTTTTTTTGGAAAATGTTACGCTTTCGTAAACATATTTTCCTACATCATCATTCCAGATGATGGTTTTGGTGGTGGTGGTCGTCGATAATCTGTATTGGGAACATTCGATTTATTCATACCTCTTGAAAGATTAAGATGTAACGACGAAAATCGGGGTCTTCGTTTATTTCTTCTTTTTTGGGGAAGCTGCTTTCTTCGCTTTGCCCCCGCCGGCAGCGGCGGCGGCAGCTGGAGATCTAGCGCTTTTCGGTTTAGGAGCCTTGGGTTTCTTGGTAGGGCCGGCTTTGTTTGATTTCTTCGCTTTCGACGGAGATTTCGCCTTCGATGGCACCGTAGCGGCGGCGGCGGCAACTGTTACCGCCGAAGATCCCGAACTAGCCGATTTTCCCGTTTTCTTTTCGACGGCTTTCTTTACCGAAGCCTTCTTCTCGGCTACGACGACCGCAGCTTTCTTCGATTTTCCTGCTGCCTTTTTGGTTGTCTTTTTTTCAGTCGTCGCTGCTGCTGCTGCTGCTGCTGCTGCCACCGCCGCTGTCGTTCTTTTCGTCGGACTCTTTTTGCTACCTCCTTTGGCCGCCGCCGCCGCCGCCGCCGCTCCCACTGAAATATTTCTTTTCTTTTGTCCAGAGGATGAAGAAGCAGCACTCGTCGCCGATTGTTTCGCTTGAACCGACGAACTAGACGATGCCGCTGCCAGCTTAAAAGAACCGGACGCACCTTTTCCTTTGGTCTGAACCAGGGTACCGGATGCAACTGCCGATTTTAAATATTTCTTGATGAAAGGCGATACTTTCTCGGCATCGACCTTGTAGTTGGCGGCAATATACTTCTTGATCGCTCTCAATGACGAACCGCCCCTTTCTTTCAATCCCTTAATTGCGTTTGTTACCATTTCGGCCGTCGGTGGATGCGTAGCTTTGGCTTTGGGATTTTTTCTTTTAACGGTTTTTTCCTTTTTTGATGAAGCCGATGCCGCCGCCGCCGCCGCCGACGACGGTGCGGGCGGTACAGACGAGGGCCCGGAACCGCCTCCGCTTGTGCCCGACAGATTAGATGGAGATGTAGCCTGACCGGCGATTTCCGCGTCTGCCATTTTGCCGCGCGCTCGCGCGTGTTATCGTCAAATGTTAATGTAACGAAGAACTCACTACTATCGCGTTTCGCTAAAGAACAGAATCGTATTGCTGCTCGTCCTTCGTCGTCTGTTGCGTCTTACTAAATATGCCCACTCGCTCCACCAAAAAGTTGCATAGTAAGTAAAACGGGCGAACGGCGGACTGAGCGTCTGACTGTCGACACTGCTCCTGATTCCGGCTTCGCCGGGACCTTTAACGAGCTCGGAACAAAGTTTTTATTTTGTATTTTTCATTAGTAAATGCCATTCACCGGATTGCAATATTTAACTTGATTCGTTGTCAATACCTTGAAGCTACCGGAGGCATTTGGTTCATGTCGATCCTTCGACAAGGTTCAATTTAAAAAAATCACAACTAACCGACGATCTCGACGTTTCAAGAAAAACATTCTAATTAGTTCGATTATTTCAGTTAAGTAAACCAGATATTACAGATTGTCCAGGCGATACAAATACCTCAGATATATCACCGATCGGTGGAGTATTCGGATTTCGAGATATATAAACGACTTTGCCGAAAAAATGTTTTTCCCGATGACCTGTCACCGTTCTATTCTCCCTTTGAAAGGTAAACGAGTCTCGTTCTTATACACCGCCTAGTTAACTATCGTACCGCTAAAATAAAAAATAGAGCACGTAAATTATGGAACGAACAAATGGCATGTCTGTAATCGGAACGGTTGGGAAAAATTAACGGGAATATCCTCCCTCATCTCGAGGGCGATTGTCTTTTTTTTTTAAGTATTTCTTTAAACATGGCGACGGCGTTTCTACCTACCTAAATAACCACCGCAAGAATTATATGATTTGATCATTTCGAATAAATGATTTAATACTAAAAAGAGACTTACGCTATTATCATCCACGTTAGCACTGCGTTGGTTTCTTTTAAGGCTTTCCCGAAATTTAACGAAGGGAATTCATAGCACCTCTTTTATCTACAATGTGTCCGTCGTCGGTCTGTCTCCCTCTTTCTGCCTAATTTAATATTTAAGAAAGTTTTATAGATAGTCGTCGTGGTGTAATTAACGATGGAAATTCCACCTACTGTGTCGACAATTAGTCACTTTTTTAAGTATGTTTTTTTGCCGCCGCCGCCGCCGCCGCAGTTCTGAAAAGAGCCGTTTATTTATTGTGTCTTGAGTTCCTTTATTTTTTTTTTTTTTTGTAAAACATCAGGTAATTTAACCGCCGAAGCAGTACGCCCTTGACGTTTCAAGGCATACACAACGTCGTCCGTGGCGATGACGGTTATTCAATTGGCGTGTTCTGTTTAAGTTACGGCATCTCTGATACCGTATTCTCATTAACGTTAGCTGTACGCTCGTTTCATTTAAGGCATTTCCGAAAATTAACGATGAGAATTCATCCACAATGTGTCCAATGTATTTTATATAGACATTCACTATAACATTAACGATGAAAATTCCATCCGCTTTATCGAGACAATATTTTTTATCCTTTATTTGGGTTTTTCGCCACTATCTAAAACTCAAAAAATATCAAAAATATCTGTTCTTATTTAATATATGAACACGCCACAATCATTTCGACATTACTTATCGAGACAATGTCTCCCTTTTCTATGTGAGTGTGGATTTTGAAAAGAACCTTTCTTTATGCCCGGAGTTCTTTTTTTTATAATATCGCAAATCGTCAGTAAATCTAACCGCCAAAATAGTGTAGAGAGTACGCCCCTGACATACATTCAAGGCATACACAACCATGGCGATGACGGTTTTTCTCTTGACGTGTTAGGAATTCAGTTACTGCATCTCTGATACCTTATTCTCATCCACGTTACTTCAATTTGTTTTGCGCTCGTTAAATTGAATGCTTCCCCGAAAATTAGGGATGGAAATTCATCCCCACCTGCTTTATCCACAATGTGTCCGTCTCCCCCCTTTTTCTATCTTATTTTATATGTGAGAAAATTTTCTAGATAATCGTATAAATAATGATGAAAATTTCACCTATGTTGTCGACAATGTATCCCTTTTTTTATGTAAGTATTTTTTTTTTGTGGTTCTGAAAAGAACCGGTTTTTTGTGTCTGTCTAGAATTCGTTTTTTTGTTTGTTTTCTTTTAATATTGCAAAACATCGGGTAATTTAACCGCCAAAACCGTAGAGAGTACGCCCTTGACGTTTCAAGGCATACACGACGTCCATAGCGGTGACAGTTTTCCTCTTGGCGTGTTCCGTATAAGTTACGGCATCTCTGATTACGTTTTCGAGGAATACTTTCAAGACACCTCTGGTTTCTTCGTAAATCAAACCGGATATGCGCTTGACGCCACCACGTCGGGCCAATCTTCGAATTGCAGGTTTGGTGATGCCTTGAATATTATCACGAAGCACTTTACGATGCCTTTTAGCGCCTCCTTTTCCCAACCCCTTTCCGCCTTTGCCTCTTCCGGTCATTTTTTTTTTTTTTAATTTTATATAATTATTTTAAATTCAAATCGACGATCGATTGGTCAATTCTTATAAATGAAACGTCCTCGTTTTGGATTGACGGAACACGACTGTCGGCATACATGACACATATGCTACTTTTGTCAGATTTCGGGAACGTCCCGCCCATTGCTCTCGACCCGACCAATAGCTAGTTGCCGGACCACTAGCGAGTCGCCTGAGAGAATAAAACACCAATTTTGGTATGCGTCGATCATCATTCTGTAATTGTCGTTCGATAAGTGCTCATCGTTGTCGACTCCTATCCGTAATTTAACCTTAGTGTTCTTGTACCTTTGACTGTACTTGTAATATTCGGTAAAGAGAGAGATGGCCCGTACGAAGCAAACCGCACGCAAATCGACCGGTGGCAAAGCTCCTAGGAAACAATTGGCGACCAAGGCGGCAAGAAAGAGTGCCCCCGCAACCGGCGGGGTGAAGAAACCTCACCGTTACAGGCCAGGTACCGTCGCCCTGCGAGAAATCCGTCGTTACCAGAAGAGCACCGAACTGTTGATCAGAAAATTACCCTTTCAACGTTTGGTACGTGAAATCGCACAAGATTTCAAAACGGATTTACGTTTCCAGAGTTCCGCAGTCATGGCTTTACAAGAAGCCAGCGAGGCCTATCTGGTCGGTCTTTTCGAAGATACAAATCTGTGTGCCATTCATGCCAAACGTGTCACCATCATGCCCAAAGACATCCAGCTGGCTAGGCGTATTCGAGGCGAACGTGCCTAAATATAATTAATGTAAATGTATATGTGTGCGTATATATCATAAAAGTATAACAAAAAACCGGTTCTTTTCAGAACCAACAATATGAGTATGTATAAATAAGAAAGGGAAAACAAACATCGTGCAAGAAAACCCGTTGTTTCGACTCGTTATACGAAACGATGCTTAAAGCAAAAGCGAAACATAAGCTTGGAGGTTTTTTTTTTCATTTCATTTTTGATTCGAAATAATTATCAAGTTGCTCTTTTTCTTATTTCAGAATTATACGCTAATTTTACGTTGACATTGTTTTTTTTTTGTTTTTTTTTTCCTCGCTCGAAACAATTATCACGCCATTTTTTCCCTCTATTTTCTATTTTATTAGCCTGGTTTTTAAGTTAGCCTTTTCGGCCCTTACTTATATAGCATGAGATTGACCCAGAATGGGTTTCTAATTATTTTGAGGGTCTCTAGTTGACCCAGGAAATGTCGGAATGTTTGGTCCCGAAGGACGGAGGTCCGACTGTTCATGAAGTGGTTTTTCAATGAAGTCCAGGCGAACTTCAGGAGGTTAATTTGGAAAACCGATGAAGTCATCGGCGTTGCGGTGCTAATTTCTGCCGTTGCCGGGCCGACGCTGCGCATAGGTGCAGTCGCCGGGCCGGCACAGACAGAAACGCTAGATTGTGCGACGGCGGTAGCGGAGGCTGAGACTTACACAAGTCGGAAAACGAGAAAACTTCGTTAACCGGGTCTTGATGCCGGAGATTGGGGACTATGATATCGGAGTATTGCCCTGTGGCTAGGGCAGGAGGTCCGATAATTCGCGTAGCAGTGGATTGCTACCTCGCGAGGCTGTGAGCTTCAGCTTGGCGAGTGTGGTTTGATGGAATTGAGAGATCGGTGGCACGCAGGCCTCCCGATGGATTTGGTTATTTCTAACGTACCAAGGTGCGTCTAGGGCCACACGCAAGGATTTATTTTGGAAGATTTGAAGTTTCTTGATCAGAGTTGGACCAAGAAACCGGTAGTACGTATGGAAGCCGTACAGAACTACTGATCTGACAAGGATTTTGTAGATCATGACTTTGATTTTTGGAGCGAGGTTGCTCGTTCTGCATGAGAGCGGGTACAGCATTTTGATGATGCCGCAACCCTTGCAGATGGCTTGCTGGATTTGACTGGACCAAGAGAGATGTCGGTCGAAATGAAGACCTAAGTAGGTTGCTTTTTGCAACCATGGAATCGGAACTTTGTCCACCAGTAGCCTGTATTCTCTGATGAAGCGTTTATTAGTGAAGATGATCGCCTGAGTCTTTTTCGGATTGACTTGCAGGCGCCAGAATTTGAGCCAGTGGATAGCTGCATTAAGTTGCTTCTGGAGTTTGTTGTGAATCACAGAAGTCTGAGGAGACGCTACAAAGTAAGCTGTGTCGTCCGCGAAGAATGCGGATTTCACATCTTGTGAGCGTGGAATACCGGCCAAGTAGATATTGAACAAGGCCGGTGCCAGGGGGGAACCTTGCGGGACGCCCGCTTTTATTTGTTTTCTCGTGGAGACGGAAGAGTTTATTCGAACTTGGAAGGTTCTGTCTTCCAGGAATGAACGGATTAACAAGGTCAGATCTCGGGGAAATCCGAGAGAGATGGTTTTGTAGATGAGACCATCATGCCAGACTTTGTCGAAGGCTTTGGACAGGTCGAGAAGAACTGCTCCGAGATGCCATTTTTTCTCGAGAGCTGAATGGACTTTGCTGGCCAACCTGGCCGCTTGGTGAATGGATGAAAGACCTTTCCTGAACCCGAATTGTTCATCTGGAATGATCTTTTTGGAGTCGGTGAAGCTGTTGAGGGCTTCGAGGATGGTTTTTTCAGCGATTTTGGAGAGAGCGCTGAGGAGACTGATCGGCCTGTAGTCGGCCGGGCTCGGACTGTTGCATTTTTTGGGTATCACGGCAAGAATGGCGTGCTTCCATGAGCTTGGATAATGTTGGAGGCGCAGAATGGAGTTCACGATGTTTGTGATCTCCGCGATCTGCTTGCTCGGAAGTTTCTGAAGTTGCCTGGCCGTGATACCGTCAAAGCCGGGGGTTTTTCTGGGGGCGAAGCTTTTGATTATTGCTGTGATTGAACGGGGGGAAGCGAGATGATTTTGCAGGAAGGAGATTTGCGGGAAGATAGGTAGCTGGGCCGAAACCCTGCTGACCTCCGCATCGAAATTTGGATCTGCTTCGGGATGACGTTGACAGGTCATCTGAAGCTTGAAGGACTCAGCCAGAAGTTCGGCTTTGTCCACATCGGAGACGGCGACAGCGCCATCTGCATCCGATTTTAGCGGTGGAATAATCCTCCTGGATTTTCCCGCCAAAGACCTCGCCAGACGCCAGATCTGCCTGGAGTTCGATGAGTCCAGAGAGGAGAGCAGGTTACCCCACTTTACTTCTCTGAAAGACTTCATCGCTTGCCTGGCTTCTCTGGTCGCCTGGTTTGCCCGCCTTTTATCCTCGGGATCGAGGGTGGATCTGGCCCTTCTCAACAGGCGATTTCTCGCTCGGAGAAGGTTTTTCAGATCCAGCGGGAGGTCTGTGGTTAGCCTGGACTGGTTGGCTGGCCGTGGCTCCGAAGCGCTGTTGTAGGCCTGCTGAATGTCCTTGGACAGCTTGCTGACTGCAAGCTCGAGTTGCCTGGGGTCGTTGATCGTCGGTATGGGATCTGTAAGATGAAGAAGATTATTATATTTTGCCCAATCCGTGATTTTAATTGGGGGCCTGAAGGGGGCGTCCAGCAGGTGGTTGTCACCCATCTCTAGCAGGACTGGCAGGTGGTCGGAGTCCAGCTCGTGGATAACTCTCGTAGCTGTGGCTCTTCTGGAGTCTTTCACCAGAAAGAAGTCGATGACGGATCCGGTGTGCTGAGGAACTCCGGCGGCGTAGTGTGTTGGTTCGTCTGGATAATCGATGTTGAATCCCCAGGTGTCGCAGATGTTTTTGAGTTCGCGTCCACGAGTGTTTGTGGACTGGCAGCCCCAATCTTCGTGGTGTGCATTGAAGTCTCCGCCGATGATTTTGGCGGAGGTTCCCTGCGCCAACTTTTCGTAGTCGGCTGGAGCGATGGTGTCCTGATTTCGCTGGTAGACTGAAGCGAGAATCAGGTTGCTTTGGTCTTCGAGCTCAATGGCGATTTGGGTGATTTCCAGACTGACCATGGCCGGAGGGAGCAATTCATGGTGGCGGATGCTGCTCTTTATCAGGATCGCAGTGCCGCCGCCTGGGCCGGTTTTTCTATCGTTCCGATAGATGGTGTAGTTGGGGATGCTGAATCTAGAGGAGGCTTTTAGGAACGTCTCCTGAAGGAGGGCGACGTCGATGTTGTAGGACGTCAGTGTGTCGGCAAGATCCTCCTTCTTGTCGCGCACTGAACTAGCGTTCCATGAGATTATCTTCAG
The DNA here is from genome assembly GCA_031761425.1 of Cosmopolites sordidus. Classification (NCBI taxonomy): domain Eukaryota; kingdom Metazoa; phylum Arthropoda; class Insecta; order Coleoptera; family Curculionidae; genus Cosmopolites; species Cosmopolites sordidus. Next base: position 17,948 of record JARFXV010002613.1, on the reverse strand, counting down.
CGTCCTGGGTCTAGTGGCCATTGCTGGGTTGCAGTGCATGGAGGAAATGAGTCATCATGTCACTCATCTGCTTGTGTTGTTGTTCAAGCAGCTGCTTGAACATTTGTTGGATTGAGTTGAGGTCGACTGCCGGGGGAGCCGAGTTCATCTTCTGTGTTCCCCATACGTGAGTCGGTGGGGGGATCTTTACGGGGGTCTTCTTTGGCGGCGGTGGTTGTTGTTGGTTGGCCTCTGGTGTGGTTTTTTGGCCTTTGGTCGGGCGACGTGGACACCCGGAATAGTTAGCAGTGTGTGCCCCCTGGCAGTTACTGCATTTTGCTGGAGTTTTCTTGCTCTTTTGGCAATCTTTTGTGTTGTGCTGACCGGCACACTTCACGCAGATGGATGGTGCGTGGCATTGTTTCGCTGTGTGCCCGTACAGTTGGCAGTTAAAGCACTGCACGGGTTTTCCATTGGATTTCTGGGCTTCAACCCTGATTGATTGCCTCATGAATCTTGTAATATTGAAGATTTCGTGCTGCTCTCTGGGCACGACAACCTGTACGATTGCTATGGGGATAGGTTTCTTTCTCCTGTCCTTGGCTGGTCTTGTCCATCTTTCGACGTGGATGGGGGTGAAATTTAGTTTCGCCAGCTCGGCGCGGATTTCATCGTTTCCGATGGTTTCGACTAGGCCGCGGAGTAAAACTCGGAGGCCTCTTTCTTCTGGCGCGCAGAAGGTGTGATAAGGGTAGTTCTTGGCATCGAATAGTTTGGTTATTTTCCTGTAGTCGACTTCTGCCTCGGGGTGGAATGCTGCCCCCTCGGGCTTATTTGTGGTGTGAAATTTCACACCGTCTCTTGCCAGTAAACTGGAGGCTTCAGAATAGACGGTCTTGCTCCGCAGGACGATTGGTCTCGACTTGAATCTCCTGCCGCCGTTTGGCTGGTCGGCGGATACGGACGCGGGAGGCACGGCTGGACGAGCGAATTGCTCGGGGCCGGGATTGTTTCTCTTCGCGGGCGCGGAATTATTCACTGACACTTCACTCGCGGCACTGGTTGACGGCGCGGGGTCGGAATCGTTTTTAGACGCGGATGCGGCACTAGTACGCGGCGCGTCGGTATCGGACGGGGATGGCGCGTAGGTGTTTCCACTGGCACCTGCTGCTGAAGGTTTTTTCGTCGGTGGATTGTTGGCCGGCGATGGTTGGCTTGTTTTCCTCTTCTTCGAGGATCTGTGCCTGACAGTGGTGAAACCAATGTCGTCGGCACTTTTATCTAAGGGCGAGAGCGAGCAATCCATCGCTGCGGACGAGGCTGCTGAATTGCTGCGGCTGCGGCTTTCCGTTTGCGGGGCTTGGCTTGAGGTGGACCGGCTGCGGCTGGTGTCCTCAGCGGGTTTGTTTTGGATCTTCATTATAAATTCTTCCAGAAAGGAGACTCTTTCGGTCAGGCTCTTGATCATGTCAATTTTTTCCATTAATTCGTTCTTCAGTTGTTTGGCTTCTTCGGCGGTAATCGTAGCTTCTACGTTATCCGCGGAGGGTTCGGCGACGGGATGTCTCGCCATGGTGGCGTCTGGCTGTGTCGACATGGCAGCTGTTGTCGGCAGTCTTTGGCTTGTCGGCTACCTGACTGTGGAAACGGGTCCCCACAGCATCGGTGCCGGCGGCGTCGGACCGTCTAGACTCTGCGGCGATGTCTCGGTAGGTAGGCGGTTTTCGTTCGACCGTGCGAACACTGTACAAACGACAGGTAGAAAATGCAGAGCGATTATCTTAGAGATGTTGTCTCTTCGATGACTCGGACTGAACTGGGATGGATGATTTTTTCCCTCGTTAGTGATACTTATAATAGAGAAAATAAGTAAATTTCACCATATTCTATAATATGGTGAAGGCGAGCGTTTGCCCCCTACGGTCCACGCCTCCTTAAAAGAAAATGTAAGGGGGGTTGCATTCAGGAATAGAGGGGATCTCAATGTGTTCTAAAATAGGGGGATCGCAACGCATAAAGGGTGTAGCAACATATTTTACTTAACTTTTTGGCCAATTAGTGGATCGCGACAACGTATTTATCGCGCCGGTTTTTCTCTCGCTAGTGATACATATACTATTGAAAATAAGTAATTTTCGCCATATTATAGGGTCCAATGCCTCTTCAAGACTAAAATATATAGGGGGTCTCAAAGTGTTCAAAAAATAAGAGGGTCGCAACGTTTTCTTACTTACGACGACGACGATTCTAAAACGATTGGGAACCGAAGACCTAAAGGATAAGTTAGATGTATTATTTGCTCGGAGTCGATTACAGACCGTTTATTTTTCGTTCTTTTTTTTATTATCTTTAACATTTGTGGCTCTGAAAAGAGCCGTTTTTTTTTTTTCGTCTTCCGTTCGAAATAATTGTGACGCCAGTCTTACTTTTGTTTCATTCACGTATTTACTTTGAACTGGTGTATTTGGTGACGGCTTTGGTACCTTCGCTAACGGCGTGTTTGGCTAATTCCCCAGGCAGAAGTAATCTGACTGCCGTTTGAATTTCTCTACTTGTTATTGTGGACCTTTTGTTGTAGTGAGCCAAACGGGAAGCTTCAGCAGCTATCCTTTCGAAAATGTCATTAACGAAAGAATTCATGATCGACATGGCCTTGCTGGAAATTCCAGTATCCGGATGGACTTGTTTCAACACTTTGTAAATATAAATGGCGTAACTTTCCTTCCTCCTGCGCTTCTTCTTTTTATCGGTTTTCGAGATGTTCTTTTGAGCCTTTCCGGCTTTCTTGGCCGCCTTACCGCTGGTTTTAGGTGGCATTGTTGTTGGACAAACTGAACGATTTTACGTACGTATGGCAGAAGTTCGTATCGTAAACTGATTCTCGAACGGGCAACCTCGTCCGTTTTGTGACGGATCGTACGGGTTCGTTTAGCTCCGCCCATACAACTAACCGTCTGGTTCGTCCGTTG
>JARFXV010002613.1:7500-10000 GCA_031761425.1 Cosmopolites sordidus | reverse complement strand
ATCGCTATTTCATTATATTCCTCTATCTCTTTTTCGTCGGATGCTGGGTGGTATTTCATGATTTTTTCTCTCTCTATAACGTCTTCTTCCTGATTTCCTTGCTTTCTCTTTCCTTGTTTAATTCCAAATTTTTTGAACACTTCCCAAACTCTATTCCACGGTTCGCTTTCGGTCAGTTCCTCAATCATTCTTTCCTCATACCGATTTTTCTTTGTCTTTACCATTTCTTTGTATCTCTTTCTTTCTTTCTTATATTCCTCTCTATCGTGCTGGTCTATTGTTATTTTTGACGTCATTATTTTTATTAATCTTCTTATTTTCCTCTTTTGCTGGCCGCATTCACCATCCCACCATTCATTTCCGTTCTTAATAATTATTCTTTTCTTTTTCATAGTTCTTTGACAAACTTTCCTAATCGCCTCCTGGTAATTGCTGATTGCCTCTTCCAATTGTTCCTCGTCTGCTATACCCTCAAATCTCGTTTCTATTTCTTCAATTTTCTCTCTAAACTTATCCCAATCCGTATTTCGGTAATCCCAACGCTCTCTTTTCCTCTCTCTCTCTTCTATATTTTCCGTTATCTCGGTCCTCACGTACCGGTGATCACTCAGCGTCTCGTCCTCGCACACCACACATTCATTCAATTCAACGCCCCTGTACCACAATACATCGATATAGCTGTTGCCCATTCCGCCTGCAAAGGTCGGGAGGCTTTTGCAATCATTCCCCAGAATCATTCCGTTGTCTATCGCCCACATTATCAGCTGTTCACCCCTTTTATCCTCTATTTCCCCCCCCCAGGCCTGATTTTTCGCATTAAAATCCCCCGCCACTATTAGCTTCCCTTTTCCAAATTTCCCTTTTTCGTCAGTGAATACGAGTCCTCCATTACTGGGTTCCTCGTACACACTAACTACTTTAATATCCCCAATTTCTACTGTAGTGACGTTTTTACTCGATTCTTCGTCTATCATTATTGCCCTTATACCCTCCCTTACCAGTATTACCGCTTTTACTCCCAGCCCTTTCCTGAAAATTTCCCACCCTTCCCACGCGCTCATCCTGTGCGGAGGCTCCTGCACCAGCACCACGTCTATTTCCCATTCAACCGCATTCACTCTCATCAGTCTCTCCGCTTGCGTTCCTCTTCCCAAATTGATCTGCAGTATCTTCATTAGTACCCGTAGTCTACTCGTTTCTTTGTGTCAGCCATCCTAGCCGCGAATATCGGACATCCCTTATCGTTTGCCCCGTGCCTAACGCCATCTTTTAAACCACTTCTCACACAGTTCACGCACTTCTTCTCATTCCTGTCACACTTCCTCATATCGTGTTCACCACCACAATTGCCACAAGCTACTGCTGCTGTGCAATGCCTCTGCAGATGTCCAAATCTGCAGCACTTAAAACACTGCAGGACATCCTCGAATACTTCCACATACACGCTAACCAAACCAACATTCACTCGTCCCCTTTCAATTAATTTTCTACACACATCAGGCCTAACTTCCAAGACCCAATTCTCCTTCGTCACATCCCTACATGTAAACTTTCTGATTACTTTAAAAACATTCATTTCTCTTTCATTCCCGACAATCTGTTTTATTTCCTCATTCTCGTTTATTATTTCACTCATTAGCTCGCTGTCTCTATACCCTTTCTCAACTCCTGTTATTTTTACTTTTGGCTTAATCTTTTTTCCTTCTCTTACTTCCATATCTTTCATTCCTCTGATTTTTTCTACAATTTTTTTCTTCTGTTCCTCATCCCTACACTCGAGAACCACCGCGCCGCCATTCAGTTTTCTGCACTTTTTTATTCCCTCTCTCCCTATTTCCGCATACGTCAGCTTCTTTTTTACCGCCTCTATTGTCGTTTTCCCGTCAGCCTTTCCCTTAATCCATACTTCCTGTTTAGGCAGCGGTGGTTTCCACTCTTCCTTCCTTGTCACCTGCTTGTTTCCCATTTTTTTCACCGCTCTCGCGTACGACCTTCCTTCCCCTTCCCCCTCACTTTCGCTACCATCACTCTGACTCCTTTCGCTACTGTCGCTTTCTACTTCTTTCCTTCTTTCAGTCCTTTCTCTTTCCCCCTTTTTTCCTTTCCCATTCGTCTCTCTAATTAGCATCTCTATCTTACTCATTCTTTCATTCATACATTCCTCCATTTTAGCCATTCTCTCCTCTATATTTACTTCCCTCTCCATCCTCCCTTTTTCCGTTTTTAATTCGTTTATTTTCTTACTAATCTCATTAACATTTTTGTCTATCTTATCTAGCAACTTACGCGCCTGTTCCTGATCCGCCATATTAAATTTTGCCTTACCCTTGGCCTTGCCTGACTGCCCGTACCGGGCCGTGGTCATCCTCCTCAATTCGTTAGTTCCTTTATTAATCTCTATAAAAAATTTTACAAATTCAATATCATAATTATCATTAACGACCTCTGTCGACAGCTCTTCCGATTCCATCACCCGTTCCTCCATGTCCTCTTCCTCCTC